>OMNN01059124.1:3175-19150 GCA_900302755.1 Chromis chromis
CCCCCCCACCCGCCTGCCCCCAGACTCACACACACACACACACACACACACACGTGCGCGCGCGCTCACATCCCAGCTCCTCAGCTTTTTAAATACATATTATTATTCAAGCTCGCCATAAATTACCACCAGATTAAAATTCATGAAACCTCTTTTTCCTTTATTTCCTTCCCTGGGAAAAAGAATAACCCAGAGCTTGTTCAACCAGCTGTAAATCTCTTCAGGAGGGACAGAGACTTTTTATTAAAATTCGGTGTTATGAAAATGGGCTAAAACAAAGAGTTTTCCCTCGCTTCTATTTAACAGATATATTGCGTCTCGCTGTGCGATCACTCTGCAGTTGATAAAGACAGAGAAGTTGCTTCCTGGAGAAATGTAGTCTGGAGTAAAGTGGGGAAAAAAACGAGAATTTATTTTGGTTTTGTCCGAGCCAAAACCACCGAGTCTGAACTGATGGGCTGGAGTAATGCTCTATGATGCAAACCCAATGAGCACCAGTCCAAATCCAAAACTATTTATATGAGCTGAATGTTGATATTTTACCAACATGTTCTTAGTTGGCTAAAGCGTAGCATCAAACTGGACTCAGGGGTTAGAGGGTTACACGCTAGAAAGAGGAGGAATGCTGCTGTGAATCATCTTTTTACTTAAACCTGTGACTTCTCGCTTTATGAACTGCATGGTCAGCTACTCTTAATGAGCTTGGCTCTGTCCCACAAAGGGACAAAGCCACTGAATGTGGAGGACTAAACCTTCACGTTCAAATTAGAGAGGATCTATTCTGGGAGACTAAATGAGGCCGATACTCTGCCGGCCCCTTCGTCCTGCTCCATAAAACCAAACTAGGCTGACACTGACAGAGACCACATCTAACCTTTGACCTTGTCCTGTGACCCTGGCTTCGATTTTCTGAGTCTGCTGACCAATATGTGATTTGCCAATGGCCGCACTGGGTCCCTAACTGGGATGAAGGAGGGATTTATGGCTTTTCATTTTAATTGGGTTAAGAGCACAACCTCCACTCACTTTCTTTCAGTGGCACTGAGCTAACATTACATCACTGGGCAACAAACGGCAACAACAGCCGTGTGGTCACTGGGCTAAATGTGAACATGACGACATGGGAGGAAATAAAAAGAGGACTGATGTGAATGCTACAGTGTATATTGGCCAAGGAAACCCCCCTGGTAAAGAAGTGGGCTACTACTGTTGCAGAAAAACCTTCTAACTACAGTTTTTTTTTATGTTTATACTTGAACTTAAGCTGCTCAGTTACAAGTAGTACAAATTTGCTTAGTTGCCATGAAATCTATCTCAGAACCACTGAAAAATATGGTGGCCTCTGTAAGAATTCCCTTTTTCACATAAATTCTTGATAATAAACAGTTGCAGTACACATAAGGAAACATGAACTTCTGCAAATTGCCAACATATATGAAGATACTGACTCTGCAAAGCAATCGTTTTGGAACACTTCAAGAACATGCACATAAGCTCTTCTTCAACTATGTTGCAATTGGGGTGCCACAGTAGCCTAATAGACCTCTCTTTTCTCTCACTACTTGTTTATGTCGAATAGAGCTATCAAATAAAGGCAAAAAAAGCCCATAGATAGATATATGTTCCTACCTCCCAGCCTTGAGTGGGATCTTGGAGATAAGGCCTGTGTTCTCCTTCATATGGTCCAAAGCGCTCGCCGACGTTCACCTTCCTGCGGCTCCAGATGCCCAGACCTCCACCTGCAACTGCTGACTCTCGCAATTCAAAGTCCAGGGGAATGGTCAGATCTTCTTGGGGTAAAAAGAGGCTCGGGTGCTGGAATGACAAGGGGTCCTGGGGTGAGGAGTCATCGTCGGAGAGCGGAGGGGACACTGGGTCCTCTGGCAGGGCCGAAGAAGGTGTAGGATCCCCATCAGAGCCACATACGTCGTCTAAGATGTCGGACGGATAAAGGGCGAACTCGTCATCGCCATCACCTGTGAAAGAAACAGAGAGTCTCTATTTGAGGGTGATGTTCAGTGACATCTTTCGTGATTGCAGGACTAACACAGATAACACTGAAAACAACTTTGCCGTCAGGAAGCTGCGTGCACAGACAAAGGCTCCAAACAAGCTTATTGTCTTCATCTCATTTCAGTTATTGAGGAAAATTACAGTAAAAAGTAAACAGCAGAAGACAGAAGGTCCTACAGGCTTGAAATAGCAAATCAAGGTACAATGTGACCCAGAGTGTTTTAATGGAGCTTGGTAGTAAAGAACAGGAGATCTTGAAGGGAACCCTCTTATTTCTGATCACTAATCATTATGGTCCTGGCCGATTGAGCACCCAGGACACATTTAAACATATTTTAAGTATTAAAATAGGACTTGATACGTCAAAAACAGGCTTCTGGGCCCTACAGCAAAAACATGTCATGTTTGCCACTTGGTTGAGCTGATGCCAACGTGGGCAAACAGGGTCGGCTCACCATTGTACTGCTATGACTGTTTTATATTTCCTTTTCCTGAACTCTTTCTCCACAGTACAGTGAAAACAGAGGGAAGCACACCAGGGTTAATTGTGAATAGAGTGAAACAGGACATAGAAGTATGACCCTTGAACCCACACTGGGCTTCTTCAGAGTGGCACACGTGGCTGGTGGAGCTAAATGGTGGAAGAGTGACTGAATTATTCACAGTGCTGACAGTCTGCTGTGGAGCAAAGTAGCACTGCTGTGGGGTCTTAGTCAAAACTACAGGTAAAGTATAGAAAAGCTCAGAAATCAGAAGAACAGGTATGTCTGTGTGTTAAGGCAAATGATTTCCATATGCAAAGAGGTCACCAAACAAGGAAACAAAAAGATAAGTATTCAGACTAATCAAGACAACAAGGGAATGAAGAAGCCAGCTAGCACGAAAGACTGCCAGCCAGGTGTCACACGGTGAGACAGATAGACACTAAAAGCCGGAAATGATCCACAGGAAGCTGCCGCTTTGTGGTGGGCTGTGCCTAACACAGGCTGACAGGTCACGGGGAGAGGGGGCTCTGCTAATGAGGCTCAGCAACCCATCCCTGGGCTGAGGAACATTCCTGAAGGGCTTCCTGTGTGACACTGTACCTCTGGTGCTGTCAGCCATGGACCCTTTGATCCACACAGATGCACACATGCACTTGTTGTTCACTGGCCACAAATTAACCGTGCTTCTGATTGACTGAACGGGTCACTGTGATTGGCCACAGGTGGCCATGAACTAACCTGAGAGATTAACTCTGGATCTGGACAAAATCATTGAACTGGTTTTTGTATGACCCCACCTTATATGGCTCATATATTACATGAGGCACAAGAAAAGCCACATGCATTTTGTCTAGAATATGTACAACTCCCATTTTGGCAAGGTCAAAGCACAACGTCTGGTAAAAAGGAATGAAAAACTGTCATATACTGCATAAGTAGATACATAAGCTGTTTTCCTCGGCCAGTTAAGAATCATAATTCCTGTCAAAATGTGTGTTTGCTGTGGGGAAATAATCTACGCATGGACACATTGTGCTGAATCAGCTGTCTATTACAGACATATGCATTGTGCAGTATCTGTGCATGCATATTTGTCAAAACATATCTACAACTTAAGCATTTTTTATAGTCGTTCCCTGCGGCAATACCCGATCACAGTGTCTGTGCAACTATTGTGTTTGACACACACACTGTGTGGGCCCAGTGTGTTTGAGGGGAAAAGTCTTTTAAAGACTCTACTGAGCTGGGCCGGGCATGAAACCCAATGTGGCTCTGGGAGTGAACGTAATGATTTTCAGCACGGAGACTGTGTAACGTGGTTATAGGCTTGGATGTGAAGTTTGCCATATGGTAGAGGGACAAGAGCTTTTAAAGGTAACTGTATCCCTCCATTGCTGTTTCTCCTCTGACATTTCCCCTCTCATGCTGGTCTCAAAGTTTATATTTGATTTAGGCCAGAAATTCTCCCGGTCCACTGCACTCAATGAGAGCATTTCAGCTCATAAACATATATGTTTCTGTAAGGTAAACGTGAGCCAAAAACAAATATGCTATGTTCAGAGTTTAAAAAATTGTGGTTTCATGTGCAGATGATTGATAAGTCAAAGACCGTGGCTCTGCTTATATGTGTGGGGCGGCCGGGACACTGCACACAGATGATGAGATTGGTATGAGTGTGTGTATGTGTGCATTTCTGTGTCTCTGCCTATGTGAAGCAAATAGTCCTGTTTGTTTGTTCAGTAATGGACGTTACTTAATCATTGCAAGCTGACGCCCCTCATCAAAGGAGGTGGTCTGAAAGAATTCTGATAGAGAAGGGGAACTCCAGCTGGGAGCAGCATCATGACTTCAGCCGCATTAATAACACAGATGGCACATCCCGATAGTACAAGAAAGCAAGTGCAAAAAGAAGCTGGAAAAAACTTTGATGTTGACGTATCCAAAAGACAACACAAAAGATTTAGTGCAAAACAGTAAGGAAAACAATATTATCTCCCCATCAAAATCAGCCATTAACACAGGAAAATACATCATGACACTTTGCATAAACACAGACGTGTACACACATGCTTATATATCATGTATTCAAATGCTTGCGCTTGACGCCAAATTCATTAATTTTTATTAAGAGGGAAAACATTTGTTCCCAGGCCCGCTATCTGCATGGGTGGAATGATTTTCACCTCTGCCACAAGGTGTTGGGCGGACTCATACATCACATGATTACCCCGAGCAGCGAGCAGGGCCGCCATCATCAGGGAGTGAATTAAAGATGATAGAAAGAGCTATTAATCACTGTGACAAAGCCCCTAATGGAGGTGTGACCCAGCCACTGCTGACGGGACGCCAAGGGGACGCACCCACGGGACAAATGGATACATATGTTTACAGAGAGAATAACCTACCTGTGGACATAGCCAACCCCTCCTTGCTCAGGTTTTTTTTTTCTGCACTGCTGTCTTTTCTTGCTCTTACTTCATTGCTGTGTGTCTTTTGCTACATTTATTCAGTTTACTCGCCTTCTCACCGCTATCATTTTTTATACCACTTGAGTTTTCACAGGCTAAACCCCCTATCCTGCTTGTCATAAGTGATGTGAATTTGGAGGCCTGATGATCTTTTCAAAATGTTTGCATCACAGAAAAGAGGCACTGGAGTAAATTTATATTTACATTTATATATATTTATGTACCTATACTTTGAGTATCTGAGTTCTTCCACTGCATCTCTACTTATAGTGCACAATGTTGGACAGGCTATAACACTGCAAGGTGTAAGGTGGGAACATTTTCCATCTACTTAGCCCAGAGCCAATTCACAGATCACTTAATTTAGCCAGATAGAGAGGTCTAACAGTTGAGTGATGGGGTCTTAGATTATGAAATATGGAAATGAACTCCTCACCTTTTGAGGACTGGCCCTCACGCTTATCTAGACATCATTTGTTGCCTGTGATAACAGACAAATGGGACAGGGGCTTACCCACGTACTACAGGTCAAACATAATCACACATGATCCCCTCCATTAGTCATCATCCGAATTCTGAAACTGCACTCTTCATCATTGCCCTGCGTTATATTTCTATCTATATAAGGAGAAAATCATGAAAATGTGTTAGCGCTGTTGTTCCAATCTCAAAACAGACATCGAAAAAATTACTGCAACAAAAGTAAGCAGTGGAAATCCACTGAAAATACATTGTTGAGAGCGGTTAAAGAGGCTACTTGATTGCTGTTATTGTATTCTGAGTCTTTAGCCTGAAAAATGAAGATACCATGAGAGACTGTGACTAAATTCAAACCAAAATAAAAATAATTACCTTTGATTTGGTTAATTTTAACGCTCTCTCAGCTACTGCCAATCAGAAAATGACTGCTGTTGATTTGCTAAGTACTGTTAATTACAGTGCATCAGTGTGCGTCTACATTCCCTCAGCAGGGTGTATAGGAGAGTGTTTGGAGCCCCATGGCCTCGGGAGAGGCAATAAGCTTCCTAATTAACTCTGTCTTTGTGCTTAATGGAGGCCTTAACACCGCTTTTGGGGAGTCTTTTGGTTCCATGGGTCCATTGGGGTGACTGTGGAACTGACTGATACTAACCATAAATATTCACATTTGGAGGTAGCTCTAAACATGCAGTTTTAGACAAATGTCCAGGGTTTATCTCTTGATATTTGCATCTTCATCCAAGACAAATTTGTAAAGAGTGAAACTGCCTAATAAAATTGGATTTTGTTTGATACTGCTGTAAAACATGTACTAAAGCAGGCCTCATAAAATCATTTCAATAAATATAAAAAAACAGAGATGAATTTGCAAGGCTAAACTATAGTTAGAGTAGGTTTGAATTAATTTATCAAACCCTGAACCCTGTCAGTTAAAGTAATGGTGGAGAGAAGAGCAACTGCACCAAAGAAAACTCTGCATAAAAAACAGTTAATGCTGCAGCTTTTGAATGTCCACAAAAAATCCCATAAATGTAGTTGTATTTGTCAATCTCCAAGTGCATATTCTCACAGACTGGCATCTATATTGGACACACACACAGAGACACACATGCATGCACACGACAGTAACAAGAGCAGAGCTCTTAACACAGTCTTAATTAATGAGAGCATTGTCTATATTTTTTCACCCCGGTGTTAGTCAACTACTCCCCATTCCAAATGGAAAACACTCCATTAAGGGCCCTGGGCAGAGTTACCAATTAACATTGTGCAACAAACTGAAACTTCGAGCTGGTCCCTCTGTGCACACACACACACACACTCAGACACCTAATTAATTAGCATTAGTTGTGATTAATAATGAGCGTCCTTTAATGGTAAATCTGCAGCTCCGATGGCAGGCTGACACAACAAAGGAGTCTGTGTACGCGGCAGGATTTATCTGGGGAGCTGCTCGGGGATTTTAACATGTTTCTCACAGGCCTGACAAATGGCCTATTAATTATCTAATGTTGTCTGACAACAACCGCTTGATAAAGATGTATGTTTAGACAGGGTGAGGAGGGGACGATACAGCGGGGGAAAAGAGAGAGGTCTGCGCGAGTAATAAAGAGAGGGAGAGAGTGTGTGTGTTTGCATAAAAGAAGAAAAATAAAGTATGTGAGAGTGAGGGAAGGCTGGCACTGTTTCATACAATTGCAGGCTACTGAGTGATGCACACAGGCTTATATACACACTGAGCACCGCCTAGTGCAATTCTTCCTTTTTTACATTTGTATCAAAAGACAAATCACTGTGCTTGGATAATCAATACAGAGGATTAACAAACCACATTTATTCTTAATGAAATGCTAATGAATGAAGTCTTGATGAACACAGAGATGGATGTGCAAGACAAACACTCACGCGCACACACACTTCAGACACGTCCTAAAACCACAATCAATATTACCAACAAGGAAGTCTCCACATCAACACAACCACTTCATACCATTAAGTCTCTTACAACATGGAACATATGGGCATCTCTCTCGCTCACTCTTCCCTGATTCAATCTCAGTCCAGACTCTAATTTGCGGAGTTTATCTTTCGCTCGTATGTTGACAGGTGTGCGTAAGTGGAATGCCAGTTGCCAAATGATTTTTATGATTGTTTTAGCTCCGCATTTGGCCTAATGAGATAGGATCCCAGTCGGACGCTAACTCAAAGCTGTCAAATGTAAAGCAAACAGAATAACAAGCCGGCACTCACATTGTTTCCACAGGCCATACATCAGCTGCGGCATACAGGGAGGGCCCTCTGGATCACACAGTGACCCCAGGATAGAGAGGATGACAGGAAAGAGCGAGAGAAAATAGAAAGAGGGGCGATAGAAATGAGGGGAAAGATGAGGTAAGATAATACTGTAAGTGTATGAAGTCTTGGTGATCAAGGGTAACGTACTGGCATTTCATTTTCATCAATGTTACTGTTTAAAATTGTGGAAAAGAAGTAATCCTTAACAACAACAACAACAACAACAACAACTCATGGGCATGCATCAAATCTTAATTTCTTCATGAGAGCTTATTTTAAGCTCGAGTCAGCAAAGTAGAAGTGAAAATTCAGGCTTTTTATGTATTGATTTGGCTGTTTTCTCCTCTGAAGTGACATGTAGAGAGAATGTGTTGACAAAGGTCATTAACCTCATCATCTCCTCTGTCTTCGCCTTGAATTCAATCCCAGCTCAGCGCTCCCCAACATGTCACACATCCTAAGCTTTTTGATTTGTTTGCTCTGGTCACCTGTGCCATGCCTTTCATCTATCTTCCTGCTCCTCCACCCTCATCTCTCCTATCTTTTTCGACAGCAACATCAGCTGCATCTCCGGTTATTGAAAAAAGACAAACTGCCACTGAAAGGTGAACATCTGGAAACTAAATGTCCAAAAATTAAATTGTGCAAAAAGCCACATTTATTTCTTAATCCAAAAGTTAAAGAACAATGTTTATCCTCAGGTTTATATTCTTAACAATAACATACACGGCAAAGCAAACATGCATAGATAGGCATTCCCTCTCCACCTCTTTTCTCTCACCCCCCTTTCGCTTTCATGTCATGGCTAACTGCCATTGGGCCCTAATATAATTATGGCTCACAGTTGTGCACATTTGAGAAATTGATTCCTTTGATGAAATGTGAGTGAGGCAGGTCTGGGCAGAGTGGAGAGAGATGTATATCCAGAGTGGTTGCTGCCAGCCACCCCAGCCCTGTGGAAGGCCCCCTGGGTACCAAACCGCCAGCTCAACCCAGCCCAGTCTGGCCCAGTCGTTAAACGAAATGATAGCATATGTGCTTTGTTTGAGTTTGATGTCTTCATAATGCATTACACAATTAGATTGATTTGACAATTTCCATTATACTTGATAAAATATTTATGTAGGCCTGAGGATGGTAGTTCTTATCAAAGGGGGGTGATCTGCAGTGCAGATGGGAGCTCTGGTGTGCAGCGAGAAGGCCATCAGTTAGTTAGAGCTAGGCAAATTTGTAGGCAAATAAAACCTGACTACTTGAAATCTGTATTCGTAATGTAAAAAAATGTTATTTTGTTAGTCATGCGACCGAGCTCGAGTATATTCAAGTGTTTGACATGAATAATCAGGCACACCTGATTGAGATCAAATGCACGAGGCTAAAGTGTATATCAGTGAATCAATAACCCTGTCCCCACATGTTTGCTTTGTGTGCTATACAAACATTGAATGCAAAGAAAAGAAAAGCCTGGTGGGCATTGAGCACATTAAGCCGTTGGCTGCCCTCCCAACAGAAAATTTTCCATCGAAGACAATTTTTAGCTACACAAATTTTCCGCTACGGCACATTAGCTTTAGATTTGCTTCAGCTGAAACCTGGAAAGCTGGCATACCGTATACTGGCATCAGGGAAAAAATACATACTTCTGTTTGTTGTTAGCCCTGTAGCTTAATTTGTATGTTCAGGGATTGGATCACATATCACATCTACATCATATTACCTGCATAACTTGTGTCCTATGCCGACACATCATACATTATCTAAGCCCAGCTCCAAACTTTTCTACCGTTTGACACTATTTCTCCCCTAACTTTTTATATTTTCTTAGGAATGCCAATAAATAAATCAATTTAAGCAATAAATTCAAACCACTCATGCTCAGAGGTGAGTCTCCTTCACCCTTCTTTTCTTCCCCATTCTCTCTCACATTGGATGTCCCCCTCTTTCTCCCTTTCTCACCTGTCTCCCCTCTCTCTCTCCCCCATTCCCTTCGCACCCTCCTACAAACCTCTCAGTGTGCACAGCCACCCCACATCCATCACAGCCCAGAAATTTAAGGAGCCAAATTGGCCTCATCTGTCTCAATGTTGGATGCAGATGGAGTTTCTTCTGCTGAGGGAGGTGCAGTTATTCACCCCTGCTGCCCCCACCCCTTCAATCTACTGCCTTAAAGCCGAGCCAGTCTGCACCAGCTTCAGCACTATAGAGCCACGTTATGAAGCCAGCTGCCGGGATAAAGAGGGCACAGCGGTGAAGTGACCACTGCACTGACCACACACGCATTCTCCGCTTCATTCAGTTTTCTCTCAATCAGATTTTTCTTTCTTTTTTATTTTCCATCTAGCCTTCGCTCTTGCTCGTTCCTTTGCCCACTCGCTCACTCTTGCTTACTCATTCTGCCAGCGCACACACACACACACACACACACACCTACGCAAACACAAGCAGTGGTGGCCATTGCACAGCCTGCAGTATAGTCTCAAGCAGCTTGGTCAGATCTGGCTCGTTAATAAAGGCCCTAAATGAGGCAGCATGCATAAAACATGAAGCGCCGCGTGCTGCTGTAATGAACTGCTGCTCCATAATTGCATCTCAGAGCCGTAAAATGAAGACAAAATATTTGAAGAGGGATTCTGTCACCTCTCTGCAGACGCAACACTAATCACAGGCGTTCTGCGGGGCCCTGGGGGTCTCCCCCTGACAGAGAGCAGGGGCTAAACGCCCGGGGCGGTGACATTGGCAACACCCTCCAACTGATGGGACATAATTGAATAATTGCTGATTAGAAAATAGGAGAGAGGTAATAGTGTAATAGTGTCCAGTGTGTTATCTGAAATGATCCCATTGGGAAGGACAATATGATAATATGGTGCAAGAATGGTTCACAAAAATGTATATCTGGTGGGCCTACTGGCAAATTATTTCAGTGATTTTAGGGGCAGTCTATGAGCCTGAAATTATCGTTAAGGAATAATAGATGGTGCAAAACCTGGAAAAGCGAAGTGTTGTTTGAACCTGTTTGGGGAAACAAATATAGGATGAATATATTGGGATGCTTTAACCATAAAATCTGTTAGTCACAGGAAAGTACACTGATTTATGACACATTGAAAATGTTTGAAACTGCCTACTGATTTAATAATAAATAATTTTGAGAAGGCACAAAATAAAAGACACAAAGAGCAGCGTATAAACACACAGACAACAGACACATGCACATACACATGCACAGTGACAAGCTCAGAGACAGGCAGGCCTCCAGATGAGAGATTGGACTCCCACCCAGGGGTGTCACCCAGACAGTTAGAGAGTTGCTGTAGTGACAGGGTGGCCGTGGTGACATAATGAAGGTGCTGTGGTTGTCACAGGGGGTCAGTGGTGATCACTATGCCCAGCTAGGGGGGGTTAGGGACACGTATAATGAATCCCACCAATGACAAATGGCCCTCAACTCGGGGCTGAGGCATCTGACAAACTCAAACTCATCATTTGGACACAGACAGGAACAACAACACAAACACACACATGGATACCCCAAGAAAGAAACAGAAAAATGTACACCTTGAATCTCTGGATATGCATCACTCTTCCATCTCTTTTAACTCCTTTGGTGGAGGAAGCTATAGTCTGTTTAAAAGCCACAGCTCCCATTCCTTTGCTAAGCTTCATTTAATGAATCAGCTTTGGCATCCTCTTGAAACTGTTCAAAAAGAGCCCTTAATTTTTGCTGTTGTGGCACTACAGTGGCCGGTCAGAGGTTATCAATACAGGCATTGTTTAACATGCACAATGGGCCACACAAATTGAAAAAATCCCCTCTAGAAGTATTCGGAAGCATGAGAATATACAGACCCCGAATATAAAAATGTCACAACAGGCCCGATACTCATTTAAAGAGCTGAATTCAATCACAACGAGGCCTGTGTTTGGTAAAGAAAGAAAAACTATTTGAAACTGGGGGTATTTTTAATGTGACAAGTTGACCACCTACTACCAACCTGACATCCTCCATTTAATATTTTTGGATATGAATAGACTTTGTCTGAGGGTTGCTTTTCCACTCTCAGGGTCTGCTTGCCTCGAGCACTACCACAGCGGCAGGCCAATTCCACCTTAACTTTGTTACAGAACTTGTTACATACAATAATGTCCGCGGCTACAGAGACTTTCCAAACCACAGTGCGACATGTGGAATAGACCCAGGCATGGAAAGGTCCTGCAGAGGATGTTTGTTTAATGATTGTTGGAAGGCTAACATTCAGCCCCCTGTGCCCCGAGCAACAAAATCCCCCTCGGAGCACTGAAGCTGTTTATGTTATTTGTTATGGATGTCAATTTCCCTCTATTTAGGAGGTGATTTAACTGGACAATACAGTAGGATTGTGGTCTTGTATGGGGATTGTTGTCTTCCTGTGTAACACACTACACAGCTCTGCGTGGGAGTGTGGACATAAACAGTCACTGTGAAGACTGAGGGGGCAATCAGCTTTTACCACAGAAATCGCTGCCACAAAGTTGTATTTTCACATTTGAACCCTAAGATCTGGTGATTCGAGTGGATTTTTATTGTAGTTTCTTGATTTTATTTATTTATTTTTCTTTACTTTTATTGCAATTAGCGTGACAGCAGATGTAAAGCCTGAAATTTTGAAGAGGCAGCAAAAATACGGATTGTTAGCATATTTGACTGACAAATTAGCATTACAAAAACGTATATTATGCCATGTTCACATTCATATGTAGAATAAGACACACTGGATTTTTTTATGCTGGAAAGAGGATAGTTGCGTGTGTATGTGTGTGTTACTGTGTGCTTGTGTGTGTTGGAGGAGTAGCAGGAGGTGGACATAAATGCAGACTGACAGCTGCCAAATGACAGTGAGATTAAGGTGGGAATGCAGGAGGACAATGAAGGAAGGAGAGGAACATGACAGTAACAGCAACTTAGATTAGACTGAGATCACACATACACACATGAGTATACGCACACACATACACACACACGCGATCCAAAGCACATCACCGGCAATCCATCTCCGCGCTCAGGGGGGTAGATGGGAAATGCGGGCCTGTAACGAGCGCTCAGTGTGTCATTCAGACAGATGAGAAGGATCACAGAAATCCCCTGTTTCTTCTTCCTAATTCAAACAAACAGGGACTCTAAGCAGAGCCACATGGCCTTCCTTAATGACTGACATTTTGTTTAAGAACCATCCATAATGACCTGGTTTGAATTTAAATACTTGGTGTTTATTTCGCAATGAGCTGCCAATATTCACCAATGCAAAATTCCAAAGTGCTTGAGTGACTGGAGACTGTTGACTTCATGCTTTTTTTTTTCTCTCTTTGGTTTTCCTGTTTTGTACATATTCGGAGTGGCATGACTGTGGAATTAATGACAGATTGCCTGAATATGGACGCGTTAAACATAAAGTAAAACAGAGATCGCATTTGATATGGCATTATTCCTGTAAGTGGGATTAAATCCTTACTTTAGCTTCACCAAAATGTGGTTGTTGTATTTCTCAAACTGCATTTCTTTACATTTAGGAGGTTCACTGACTGAAAAGATTAAATTAATCACAGCCAGTTATCTGTTTAATGTGATAAATTAATTATCTCCAGCATCTTATTAGATTTGTGTAAAGACATTGCAGGCACTGTGCGTGTATACTTCCACAGTAAAAAAAGAGGCTTTTCTATAAGAACTACATCGACTTGGGAAATAAAGCAATTACAAATCACAACGGCACAAAGATTAAACTTCTTTTGAACTACTTGATACATCGACAATCCAGTAAAAAGGTCCAGAATGGAAAGCATCCCCCAAAGACATTAAAGTGTTGCTGGCAATTAATAATCACCTCATTTTAACCTACTGCATGCACTCATGCAGCCGAAAATCAATCAACGTCCACTTTTTTTTTTTTATATTGATGAACTGAGAGAAAGAATGCTAACTCTAAACTAACAATGCCACAACCATGTACATAGATGGAAATCAATTGTAATTAAAACTGAACAAGTGTTCCGCTTTATTCACTCAAAGAGTGCATTGGTCATTAAATACATTTTCATCAGTTATCAGTTAAAGGTTTTAAATGAAGCCCATAGCTTCTGCCTCCTTTGGGATAGCACTCGCACTAGCATAGCAAATTTACCCATGCTTGCTTTGCAATCAAAAGGCAGCCAAATTAAGTATTAAACAATTTAATGTTATGTGTCACTCTGCGAAACGATCTGTATTAGAAGCACTTAATTAAACTTTCAAATTCAAATGTACTAATCAGTTTGCGGCAGAGTGGGCGCTTGCTTTTCCCACATGAAACGCCACGGCTGGCCAGCCCGGTCCATTGCCTGCTCATTAACATGAAGGTGTGATTTGCATTTCCTGATGGACTGTTCCAGTTTTTAATATCCCTCTTTCTGCTCTTACATCAATCATGGAAGAGGTAGGCCACCATAGGCCACTATTAACCCTCCAAATCTGCCACAAAACAAATATTACAAGAGTTCACTAATTTGGAGATCAAAAAGCCACTTGTCCATTATATAATTGAAATGAAGGTGGAGTGTTGCACTTCTGAAGAGCTCTATAATTACCAGCTGTTAATTGCACACTTGTGGTGTCTCACTTTTAATTAAAAAGAGCGGCTCGTTGCTGGACGATAAGCAAGGGTGGAGAGGCAGCAGTTTAATCAACAAAGCGAGAGGAATTTGTTTCTGCTGTGGCCAGCAGCGGGCTGGAGAAATCTTCAAATAACCCAGGGAGATTAAAACATGTCCATTAGGACCAGTCAGGTTTTATTTGGGGTGGCAGGAGCGAGGTGCATTTGAAGTCGTCCCACTGCAGAGTCCTCAGAGAAGCGCGGCTGGGGGTGCGGGTCTAATCAGCCCGCTGCTGGCCCTGAGCGCTCAAGTGGAGGAATTGGACCCCGCTGGTGGTGAGAGAAGGAAGGGAGGAAAGGAGGGAGTGAAGGATGGATGGAGGGAGGGAGCAAAGGAGGCAGCAGGGAAGGAAAAGCACCTCCATCACTCTCCCTTTCCACTTCTCTCACTTTCTCTTTTCCTGCTCGCGCCTGTTACTTTATTTTGTTTTGTGACTGGTGTGACAATGAGCCAAAAAAGTCTTTAAACTATACGTCTTGCTTTCCAAATCGGCTGTTTGCTTCGCACATTAGTCACTGAAAGACAGCCTGGCAATCTGTGCAAGCATGAGCTATCGCTCCAGGATGTGTCAGCGCCCTTAGACAATACACAAACAACCTCAGGTCCTTTGGACAGCCCTTCCACCTATTTCGTGACCTATTGAACCACAGCAGCGCACTATAAACCATGAAACAAAAACCAACTTCTGCACTTGATAGTCCCAACATGTGGCTATAACTCACACAATGTTTATATGAAAGAGACAGTTACCTTGGTCAGCAACTTTGGGCTGCTGCCAAACCTCCAAAGACTCTCGGAGTTCCAGTCACATATAGTACACGACTACAAGAGTGTGATAACCTCATCCACCCTTTCTCTGACCCCTTTGCTCCCTCGCTGATAAAACTGTCTGCCAGGAAGTGTCCTTCGCTGCGCTTCCTCCCTCTCATGCTCAATCAACACCTGTCACCACGGTGATCGGTACTGTGATGTGAACGCACTGCGTGAAAAGGCGACTTCACATCTTACGGAGGTGTGCCGATTAACTCACTTCTTCTTAGATAAAAAACAAAATATACATACATTAAATTCCACTTAGTTTTTGATTAAACATGTAAAATGTAAATGTCGATCTAAGAAGTAATAACAGAATCGCTAGGGGCTTCCCAGACCCCCTGAGTGTCGCAACTCTTTTAGATAAAGGGCTCTGGGTTTATCTAAGGAAACAGTCGCTGGGGCGAGGATGGTCTGGCCTCACTGACAGATTAGTCCAGCCCAGGCCCACTTCCTGCCCGCTGAGGACACTAATTAGAAGGAAGGACTGACACCACAATAAGAGCTGACAGTTGAGTGCACTTAGTACAGCTTCACACAATCCACCGCTGTATTAGTACAGCAGCCACGCCAAGCCATAAATTTCATCACATTAGCCAGTGCTTATCTGATGTGACAAAGTCAACCTGGATGTTGTTTGGACAGAAAAGTACAAGGGCAGTTCTGGGGTGTTGATTTATCAGTGGAAGTATGCAAAGTGTTTTATTTGAAATTTTATCAACCTCAACCCCCCCCCCCCCCCCCTCCCCCTCCCT
>OMNN01059124.1:19170-34826 GCA_900302755.1 Chromis chromis
CATCAACCCCCCCCCCCCCCCCCACTCTCTCCCTCTCTCTCTCCGTCTGGCCCCCACCCTCACTCTGCTCCGGCTGTAGACACACATACACACACCACAAGGAGACAAAAGTCATTGTGAGGCTGCCCAGTTCCCAGTGTTAATGACATCCTGTTTACAAACACGTCGAACAGTGTCGCAGGGGTCATGGTCACTCACACCCTCACACTTCGCCTGTCCGACTCTTATATCTTATCCTTCTATTCAAATGACCTTTGACCTAATGAGCTATTCAATGTAGCTACCCCTGGGAAAAATATGAACACTCAAAAAAAAAATGATGTGGCTCACCTTCCACGGCTTTGCTGCTACAGCTGAAACTAAAAGTGTGCATAAAACACGATGTAAAAAGTAAGTGTGAAAAGCACACACACATACACCTGAACTAACCCAACCACACACAAACACCACTATTATTATAATCCCAAAATCACCAAATGAAGGAAAAATGTGCTGTTACCCAAAGGGCAAATTTACAATATAGTTACACGTACGTGCATGTAATAGGCTGAGCTGTTTTACAACACCAGCATGAGCTGAGCTATTGTTTTATTTTGAGAGGTGCTGGCTGTTATTGGATTGTTTTACACTAGCTGGGAGAATTTTATTCCAGAGGCGATCTGTGTGGTGTGGAGTGTGTTTGACTGAGTCAGACGGAGAGAGGGAAAGAGAAGGCGAAGAGAGGCAGAGAGAGAAGTGTGTATGCACATGTGTGGCAGTCTTGAGCTTGTGTAACGACATCAGAAGTGTGTGTTGTGGCTGCTGAGCTTCTGTTGGTGTTTATTCATCAGGAAGCTAATGTCTTCCCTGTTGAGGTCCAGCAGGGGTTCTCAGATTCAGGTGGTTGTTCCTCACGCTAACCCAAAGCTACACCAAAAGTTTGCCTTGCTAAATATTTTATATTCATTGTCTTTAAAAATGTGACTGGAATTACAACGTTTAAACACAATCCAATAGGATTCTTCAATCTTCAATCTGGAATAATCCTTTGCATAATCACCTCATACAGTAGTGGAGCTATATGGCACTGGTGTCTCTTGTGGCACTTTATGTGCTCACTGTAGCTGTAACTTACTGTAAATTGCTCCATCTCTGTATCTGCATGACGTGAACATGCCTAATATAAAAGTGGGAAAGCGGGCATTTTCTGGTGCTCTCTGTGGCTGTGCCAGCGGGCGGAGCAGTACGTCAGCACGGGTCGAGCGCCACAATGTGCCTGTCAGTCTGTGGGACATCCCAAAGGAGAAGGGCAAGAGGCAGCCCCCGCCAACCTTGCCCATCCATCATCGTGACACCACAAGCTGCAGTCATGGGAAACCCACCACTGGCCAGTCGCTCTGGACCAGAGCTGGGAGGAGAAGGGGGGAGACGAGACTCGCCATCCATTAAAAACACATTGTTTTGTTTATTATAACTAGTTAATGAGGTTGAAGTGAAGCCTTGCTTTGTTTTTCAAACACTTCCAGAGGGGATCTGGAGGGAGAAGGCCCCATTGCTGGGTTTGGGCACAGCAATTCATAAGGGCCTGGGTGTTTTATAATGGATGTCTATAGATTTTATGAGAGTGGAGTTGGCCATGTTCGGAGTGAGATCCTTGGTTCTTGTAAAATGAATGGTTTTTAGGGCTTTTCTCCATATGCTGAGCTCACACTCATACTTTTCCTTCTGCTCGCTATCCCTCCTTCCTTTTCTCCAAACCACTATGGTACATTTTCAGCAATGCCTCAGTTTATGAATCCAAAAGAGGTCTTGTTTTTGACTCTACAGCCAAAATCAACAACAGACATAATAGTTTAACAATGGTGGCCAGCAATTGCAAATAAAGTATATGTTTAAAAGAAAAAAAATGCATCTTTTGTCAGTGGGAGCTGGCACTTCTGATCCATGGTGGATGTATTTTTACAAAGCAGAAGAAAAAATGGAAAGAAAGCAAAGACGATGGTTTCTCCTAAAGTAAGGGAATGAAAAGTAGTGTACGTTAGCAGCATCAGCGGTTTGTGGAGCCAGAGGCCCCCTGTCTCCCTGTCTGGTGGAGATAGGCGAGAGGGCCCACTCCCTGTCCGGCCACAGCGGGAGCCTGAGCCGCCTGCTGACATGTCTACTTTAATTGTTAGTATTAAATCACTTGCACTTTAACTCAAGATGCTATCTGCCAGGCGTTAAGATCTTTTACAGTAGCGAGTGTGCACCGCTTAAAATGAGAAACACCCAAGAGTGACACACATATTCACTGCAAGCCTCACCCACACAGACAGTGAAGTGTGAGCATGTGCGCAGAACCTGTAGTTAGATTAAACAAACATTCATGCACGCACATACACAAACACAATGGAGTCCTGTGTTGGACTGATTGTCGGTGGAGTGGACAGACAGGCAACGGGACTCCACCCCACCCTTACTGCGGGCCACCCGTCAGTCACCAAGCACACCGCACCACCAGCTACACCACCAGCTGTTTGCTTTAGGAAGGCGGCTCAAAGCCAATTAAAATACACTTAGAGCCATGTCCGACTTGTGTTTGGAAAGATAATATATGTCCAGGAGTCCAGCGAACACGGTGTGAGCAGGCAGGCAAAGAGGGGAGAGCTCTGCATCATTGTCTCAGAATGTACAGTGTCATTATCGCACAGACAAGATACATATCTACAACTCGAAGCTAAAGCAGGAAAACAGGCACACACTCAGTGCATTTTTATCCCCTTAAGTAAAAAATAATATTATCTCTGATTTCATGGTTCAGCGTGTGTTTGCGTAGCGTTAAAAATATCTGCCTGTGCATTAGGCAACAAATAGATATCACTGTCAGAACTGTCAAAACAGGATCATCGGCACACTGTGCTCGCCATTTCTTCGAAACGCTATAAAAAATGAGGCAGAAAGTGTGACTGAAAACATTAATCATCGCAAATTAGCGGCCTAATGCACAAATGTGAAACACATGGGCTTACCATTAAATGTGAAAATGCATACAGAGAGGGACAATATTAAAGTAGTGAGAGAGTAACACACACACACACACACACACACACACACACAGATGCAGAGGGAAAAGGGTGCTGATATGAGTGGTGGTGAGTGGTGAGCAGAGACGGGAGCTCTATGTCTGTTCAGTGTGTTTTAAGAGTGTTTAAATGAGTGAAAAGTCAGTTATAGCTTCCAGATGGGGGCCGGTTTGATCCGGATCATTCTGACAGGCCTGGACTTTGATGTGCTGCTGCCTATTACTGACATTACAGGGAGACAGGCATATTTCTCCCTAATCACTTCCAACTCCTCCACACCAGTCCTGCGTATGGCCTGCACTGGCTAGCCACACCAGAACTACAGCGGGAGTCTGTGTGCATGTATATAAATGATGGTGTGTGTAAGTGTTTAAGCATGGCTGGGTGTGCTTTTGAGAGAGTGTGTATTTGTTGTGCTGTAGAAAAAAATCTACATGGCCCAACGACTCCTATATGAGTGTGTTTAGAGTGCAGATCTACACCTGTGTCATGTACAATAAGCAGCAGAATAGCAGTGCTAATATATGCATTCATAACGGAGCCCGCAGTGGCCCAGCATGTCTGCGTTTGTGCTCAGCTTGTATTTCAACCTGATTTCGACTGTCCTCCCGACATTTTATCATAAACCCTCATTTTCTAATGAAAAGCAAAGCAGAGGACCAGAGAGGAGAGTATAATGGCTTCATTTATGCAAGAGGGAGCATTCCCTTGGAAACATCCATCTTGTCAGGCAGGTTAAATATAGTCCAGACAGACAGACAGAAGGGAATAATTCCTCCACTTCCCTCTCCACCCACACTCCCCAGTAAGCCCAGTGGAAGTCATTTCTCAGTGACCACAGAGGAGGAGGACCAAAGGGGAAAAGGAGCGCCACTCTGCTCCTCACTAATCACTCTGTGACCCTGAGACCACCCCTCTACTGCCCCTCGCAAGTCTCCTCCTCCTCATCTCCTGTTTTTTTGGGGGGACCATGGAGAGGGATGAAGAGCGGAGGAGTGAATCGGGCCGAAGTTCCCCCTCTTTATCTCCCAAAGGCAGGGGAATGCCAAGGGGCCGGCACTTTGGAATCCACTGTTTTGTCTGTTTCTTGGGGAGAGCTGGGCTGAGTCCACTTGGAGTAGCACAGGGAGGTATTCAGAGCAACTCAGGAGGGCCCTTCAGTAGACAATGGTGCAGGCCGAGGACAATGTGAGTCCTTGATGAGGGATCTGTGGAGAGGTGCAGGTGTCTGAGGTGAAGAACAGTCTCTCAGGCTTGACCCACTTATCTCCAGCAGCTCTTCTCTTCTCTTCTCAAAATATTCTTAAAACGTACGATCTTAGGATGTAAGACGGCCATACACCTCACTTCACTATGCTTAGAAATGCTATATACCTCCACATGGAACTACATGGGCACTGACATTGGTCTGACTCATGCCAGGGAGGGAGACAGGAAAAGGCCTTTGACCCCAGGGCTTCACTCCACATTCCTGGTAATTGCACTCTATCATACTTTGTGCCGGAAAAAGCAAACATCTAAATAAACCCTTGTCAACCCATGTTGTCCATCTGCCGACCGATAAGATGAAGAAAATAAGCCATGTTCCATAAACACAAACATAAGGGGATCACAAATCAGTGGTCACAGTCACCACAACCATAAATTAGCCTCGGAACCATTTTTAGCATTCAAGTCCGAGAGGGAGAGGACAGTGGAAGCAGACAGCAACCCGCTCTTTAAAATCTCATCACTGTTGTCACTGTGGGCCCCGCACCATGAAACAGCACAGGGATAACATCTACATGGGCTGGAGAGAGAAAACAACAAAGATGTGACCACTAAAATGCCAGATGGCTTATGGAAGCAGGGCTGGGTTAACCAGGAGGCAGCAATGACTACAGTGAAGTGCAGGAGAGATGGAAGGAAAGAACAAGTCACAGCCCCCTAGTGGAAATACTTCAACTACTTCTCTTTCTTGCATATCCAAAAGTAGGGAGATTGCCACTAACTTAAGAGACTTATCTCATCAAAGAGTTGCATGTAAAATCAGAAGGGACAATTCAGTCTTTGTTCTTGAAAAAAAAAAAAAGCAGAGTGATTTGCAAAGATGCACAGTTTACTTGTTGGCTGGACATCAAAAAGTTGATGAAAGGGAAAATAAATGACTCTGCTTTGTTTACAAATTTCCCTCTCTAAATGATACTTTAACTGTTCTGACATACTGCAGAATACATTATGCAGGATAACAAATGAATTTCTAAGACATTCATTCTACAATGTTTTCCCTTTCTATTACATGGATAGGAGCCTCTGGGAAGACATTACCTTTGTACAGGAGCTCTTGTAACATGAAATGACAAATTGGCAATAGCGTCGCACCAGGCTCTCAGGAGCATATGTGCATACTCTAACTCTCCTGGCTGGAACATGCGTGGCCTCTGAAATTTCACACCCGGCTTTATCTTATTTTCCCAACTTATTTTCATATCTATTTCCTTTTCTTTGTGGATTAGGCAGTAAATAAAGCCACGGGGCCCGGTGCATAGTAAAATCAGCTGGAATTGCCACATTAAAAAATGCAGGCGAGGTGTAGCCTGAGCCATCCTCCTGGATTTGGGCAAATTCAGCTGATGCAAAACAAGGAATTAATTTGAGGGGAGCGGCTTGCGTGCTGAGCTTGGCGCTCTGACAAAGATGAATGGCATCATTCCAAGCGAATGGTAATTTCACTTTTTGTGACAGTGCTTTAGAGCAAAAGCGACTCTGAACGCACAAAGCATTTGCAATCCCATTGAGGGCCCTTGGTACCTGCCTATCAGACACTGCACATTGTTTACCAATCATCTGATATTGATTGGTTTCAGACTAAAGTTTGAAGATGAATTAGAGTGGGAGAAGGTTAAGTCCTAACCTTGAAAGATTTAGTGTCTATTCAGCCCGCGTGTAGGACTCTCCTCAGCTCACTCGGAGAATAGAGAACTTTTAAATTCAATAGGGGGTGGGAGACACAAAACGTGTCACATTCACCAAGTGAATCCACTGGAAGAAACGCAGAAGAACACCCAAAAAGCATAATCTTTCTCCCCAGTTGATAGAAATGGTAATTGCATGTGTGGGATAATACTTTGAAGCCAAGGCCTCGGTCGGACAGACCGCCTATTTAGGTTAAAAAAGGGGCAACAAAACAGCTCCTTCTTAACGCTTTTGTTCTCTTCTCCACTCTTTTAAATGTTTACTGAAAAAGAACCTTCAAATCCACTCTCCATCTCCTTCACAATGTGGCACCTATCACTCTTGGGTGCATGGACACATTGTATTGTGTGAATCATTGATATGTAGCGATCATTCCCATGAATCATTTTCTATTTAACATTCAGATTCTCAGGAATCCGATTTTCATCCTCTTGAGGTGGACAAAAACATTTTGTGACATAAAGGACATAATTTGAATACTGTTACTTTGTTACACAACAGATTGCGTGGAAATACGAGGGAATATCAGCCGCACAGTCAACACTATGGTCAAGATGAAACTACTCTTTAAATCTAAACCCTCGCTATTTAGTTAGTCTCACTTCGCTTAGTTGGTACTCTGAAGCTCTTGAAGCCACTAACAAATGATAGCGCACCACAGGACACGAGGAGCTTCCACTTTAACATGCTGCAGAAGTGATGTTCCGACAATTTGACATTCATATTTTGACATTTTGATAGAGTCAAGAGCACACTGGTACCACAGAGTCCCCTCAGCTTGTTGGGATGTACCATCTCCCAGCGTGAGGTTGGCGCTCTAAATGGACCACTGTGCCACCCATCACAGCTGGGCCACACCACTTAACGTCCCCCTCCCATCCCCCTCCAGCCGACAACTCCTCTGGTCTACTCTGAGGCTCTCCAGCCCACTCGACCTCCCGACACACCACAGAATAGGCGCAGGCAGCACTAACCCCACAAGATGCCCAGGTCAGAGGTCGCATTTAGAGAGTGCACGCATGGCTCGTGGTCTGAAGGGGAGAAGAGAGAGCAAACACCATCCCTGTGCTCGTAAAGTGAAATGTCAGCAGCTGTGAGGATGCAGCACGAAAGGGGAGACATCTTGTACAAGTCCACCAAACTCTATGGTATTAACAGTGGGAAGAAAGAAAGAACTCAGTGTCATAGGCAGAATAGAGATACAGAACTTTACAGATTTCAATTTTCAGTTTAAACACACTTGTATTTATTGCACGTGTCAGGAGCCCAGCAGTTTCTTTATGTTACAGGGCCTCTGTCAAGTATAGTGCTACTGCTGAGAGGAAGTGGACAGAGCTTATGAGTTAGAGGCGCTTGCTAAGGATGCAGGTGTGTCCGTCGTGACACGGAGACAGATGAGCAGAGCCCCAGAGGGCAGACAGAACAGGACAGCAGGGCTCAGGGTCTGATGGCTTCTGTAAATCATCCTGAAACTAATATGTGGGCCCACTGGGGAAAAACCCACGTGTACCATGCCCAACCAGTGGCAGAGATCACGGCAGATGTTCTACAACTCAACAAGTGGAGCGTGCTGGCAACACTTGTAAAGGCCAAGAGTAATGCCAGACTAGGCAGAATCAGTAAAAGAAAAAAAAGAACACAATCAAGACATTGTTGAAGAAAATTTCTAAGCAAATAGCACTTTTTATTTTTCTTCTTTTTGCCTTGCTCCTCTTCTCTTGTTGTTGAATCAAGAAATAATGCTAATTATTGATTCATGGCTTATAAAAATGTAGATTTTCTTTGTCAAAAATATATCAATAACTTAATAAGTAATCATCAAAAGGCCAACCTCTCAAATTGCAGTGCTATCTTACAAAATTGAATGTATGGAGTAACTCAAGCAGGGTAGAATCATAAAATTGTGCATGATACGTTATTGACAAAGGAACCTACAGATATACTATGATAGTGGAAGCACACACACACATATACACACACACTCTGAGGCCTCAGGGCTTAGCTAACCCTAGCAGCCTGGCCGTCAGCCCTCAGCTCTGAATACGAGCAGCACTTAAACTTTCCCCTTTTCAAACAGCACAGCACAAAGAGAGGACCACATCAGTGGCCTGCTGATCATCCCCACAGACGGCTGAGCGCGGACAACAGGCAGGTCCCTGGGCACGTCCCCCACATAATGTCCTCACGTCCCCCCTATCCCGCTCGCACCGGGTTAAGGCCTGTATGCCGCGTATACTGCGCTGCCTCTCATGTGAGACTAGATAAATGACAATTCTTTCGAGAAGGGCAGTTAGAAGGAGTGGGAGCGGTTGGGGTAGAGGGGGTGTCTGGTGCTGCAGCTGTCCCACTGGCCACGTCCACCCCCTGAATCCTCTAACCACCCACCACCACCACCACCACCCCCAGCAGCAGGTTTCTCCCTACAGAGTTAAAAAAAAAAAAAAAAACACGCTTCATTACGTCCTCTCTCCCCAGAGCAGCTAGGGGCCTTTCAGTGCAGATAAGCCTCTTAGACATGAAGTAGCGCTCAGAGCAGCATTTGAGTGACAGCAGGAAGGTTTAGCCATTCAGTGGACAATGCTCACATTCTCTGGCTTTAATCTAGGAGGCGGACAATGATCTGTTTTTTAAGGCCTCATCTCCTCTGCTTTTCCCACAGCAGTAGGTGACTGGCACAAGGAAGAGAAAAAGAGACAGAGCGGGCCGAGGGCCGGCTGGGAGAGCACGCCGCTATCTCCCAAGGCCTCATGTTTCCTTGACAGTCCAGACTGAGGTGCGACGAGAGGGAGCGAGGTGGGAGGGGGCGCAAAGTTGACGGAAGGCAAAGCGCATCAATCACACACAAACACACACACACATGCATGGGCACAAACAATCAGTCGGTGATGGTTGAGTGCGTCTGTGTGACAGACAGGCAGGTGAGAGGCCTGCTGGTGACGTGGCTTAGTGTAGAGCTTTGTCATTCTTATCTGCTCTGACCACTGACATCCATCCCTCCTCAGCCATTGTGTGCGTTTCTATGATGTATTTATACAAACGCTAATGCACGGGCAACTGGGGGAAAAGAAGTTGGAGAGTGTGAAAGGATATCCAAACAAAATCATTTGTTTTGGTTTAATGGTACAATGTAACCCTGCAACCTTCTGGATGCTAATGTGCTTTGATGACACAAAGCATTATATAATCTATGTCAACCTATTCTGAAATTGAGAACCGGTCATTCCTGGTTAAACATAATGCCAGGAAAATAAACAGCTCATTTGATTAGTTTAGCGTGGTGCTTGTCAGCTGCTATGGCTTCACCAGAGTTCTATCCGCAATACGTTATAATTTGTACATTAAAACATATATTTCCAAGCAATATGACCACTTTCTTTATGTATTAGTTTTTAAAAGAAAGCAAGCTATGTACACACTATGATTGTGACACCATATATCTACACCATTTACATTTTATCATCTGCACTTATTCTATATTTGCTATGCATGTTTAAACCAGGATAATAAAAAAAAAAAAGTTAAAACAAGTGGACTTAGAGATACAGTATGAGATTTCTGCAAGTTACTACCACTATCCAGTCAAGTATAAAGTTGTATAAGTAGATATTTTGGTCATTTATCCAATAGGGAAAGAAGTAAGGAAGTGAATGAGTTGTCAGTGGCCAAAATGGACAATTAATACAAGTAGGACCGACACAGTGCCAGCGTGCCAAAGAGCTAAGGTGGATTATTTTAGAATCACCTCGCACTTCGGATTGGTTTGTTTTGATCCGTAGGGAGTATAAACATCCACACCTCATCTACAATAAACAGACACTATGTACCACTGAGAGCGCAAGAGGAGCTAAGCCGTTCAAACCGACATCTGTGTGTGTGTGTGTGTGTGTGTCTGCATGTCTGTGTGTGTGAACAGGAGGCCAACATACGGAAACATGTCCTTCAAGAGACATGCTGTAAAACCCCTTCAGTGTCAATCACTGGGCTACTTATTACTCTAATTGAATTATTACTGCAGTTTAGCCCTCAAAACATGGCAGTACTGGTAACTCTAGCTGGTAAGACTGTAAAGGAAGAAAATGGGTCTTAGTAAAAATGTATGTGCTGCTGAAATTGGATTTGGAAGAATTTTAAAGAGTATAAAGATTTTTAAGGCGGCACCATATGCTTTCAGTATTTGTTTATGAAAGTGTGTTAAGCTGAATTTCAATTCAATACCTCACTGACTCAGTGTTAGATGAGTTATATTGTCACTGTAAGTAACTAAAAATAAAGGTGTTAGTCGCTATTAATTGAGCTGGGGAGTGGCAACAAGCAAATAAAACTGTTCAGCGACATAAATAAACTTCTTTTCAACACCTCAATACTGGCCAGTAAACTTCTCAATTCTGACATCTTAATACTTTCTGTCTCTCTGATTCTACACTTAACACATGCATTTCTGCTGCAGAATGAAACCTCACTGTGAAATGAATAAAACAGCCCAGTTTTGGATTTGACAGCCACACATTTTTCAAATTACACAATGGGATTTGGAGCTGACGTTACGGGGCGCCGGGTTAAGGATCTCAAGTCTCAAGATTCAGGTGAGAACATCGCTAAAAATTTGAAATACGATTGTCTTCCCGTCAGCAGTGAGCCAGTGCGAGTGTGCACGCAGGTTGCTCTCAAACCAACACACGCATAGACAAAAATCCCCCGACAGCCACTCAGCATGTCCTCGGCACCTCACCCTGACTTTCCTCCCCTCTCTTACAACTTTACTCCCATTAATCTCACACACCTCATCACAGTCCCAGCACCTCGACCCCAAAAATCTCATATCCTCCACACACCTTTACCTCCTTTCTGGGCTCAGCCGCAGCTCTGAAATCCCACAACTAATGACTCCCTTGCATGTTGTGTACCACTGGACTTAACAATCCCACCACCCACTGCTGTCCTTTTTGATACAGATTAACACAGACCTTTGGTGTCTTTTTCTTATCTACGTCTTTTGTTTTATTTCTTTGTGCATGTGTGTTGGTACTAAATGCCTATCTTTAAGATTTTTAAGAAGTTGTTCTGAGACACCTGAGTGTGAGTGTGAATGTGTGACTGTGCATCCTAAAGACTGGCATGATTTGATTTGACAAGTAGCAGCAGAAAAACATGTGTTACCAGCCAACGCATACAAGAAACAGACACAGCCAACCAGGAATTGGCAGATCATGCAGCAAACAAAGATCTGCTTCGTGCCCAAAATGTAAATGTGCATATAGACGGGGGGGAAAAAAGGCTAGATGGACATATCAGAAGACAAGCAGACAGACAGAAACAGATTGGGCAATTAGACAAACATACAGAGGCAGATCATTCCATTACACACAGGGACTGACATGGCGGCGAATGAGACAATGGGCCCCTTCAGCATACTACTGAGTGTTTATGTCCCCCGTCAGTCTGCATCACCAGTGTCCCCCTGACTGCTCGCAGCTGACGCCTCCTGACACACACACACACACACACACACGCACGCACGCACACACACATACACGTGCACACACACAGGCACAGACACCTCCCTGACCTCCCAGGCTGAACTTGAACATGCACATACACACAGACACACTCCTGCTTTGCTTTCTATCACATGTCAGCGTATCATGTCCCGTGCAGGCTCAGCACTGTATGCGAGTGTGTTAGGGGGGAGAGAAAGACAGAGGGTGTGTGTGTGTGTGTGTGAGCAGGAGAGGATGAATGAATGAATGGGCTTCTGTTGGACTGCTCCTAATGACTTTATTTAGAGATGTTGTGTTTAATGTCAGGAAACACCAGTCATGTATGCGGCCAGCAGAAGACCCTCGTCCTCAGAGCTCAGTTCAACCCTCTAAACCCACGTTTTCTTATCTTCTGATTGGGCCATATTGATCTGGTTTGCAGGTAAAGAGTGGAGTTCTTATCTTGTCCCACTACACTTCTAACCCTCTATCACTCATTCTCTTATTTCCTCCTTGAATCACATTCGTCTTCTTCATTATCTTTGGTTTCTATACCCCTTGTTCCCCCCGTTTCCTACTCTCATTTCCCTCCTCCTGCTTTCTGATACCAGTGCATAAAACACACCAAAAGTTTTCACTGGAGCTGGGTAATGAGGCAGACCTTTGACCTTGCCTTGATGACTTCCATACCTGTGCATGTGCAGGAATACGTGTGGTTGTGTGTATATGTGTGTGTGTCTGCAGCTGGCGGCTGACAGCGACATGACTAATGAGGGCTCGGGACAGAAATAATAGGTGGGAATTATAACACAAAAAGGCTACAAGTGCAAAGGAAAAGGAAGAACAAATGACAGAGCAGCGGACGGGACGAGAGGAAGGTAAAAGGAAAAAAAACAAAGAAGGAAAGAAAGTCTAAGATTTAGAGGAAGGTTGAAATCATTAGAAAAGTACAGCCAATAGGCAACAAAGGGTCACTTATTCACACAGAATCAACAAATGAAGAAAAGCTGGGTTGGGTAGACGGCACTGCTTTGCTTAGGTATGAAAAGGTGAAACCAGGTTATTATGACTGATATTTAAACTTAGTGAGAGGTTTTCAAAGCTACTGCACTGATTCCAAAATAAATATTAGTGGACACATACAGTCCAATACGAAATTATCAGATGCACCTTGTTCAATAAAGTAACACCCCTTGTTAACACATAGAACTGTAACCAACCTTCTACATGTGACATAGTTTACAATAATGTGTAAAATCTTCTCTTCTTAAGAGAACCGTGACTTCTCCGTAACTATTTTAAGGTAAACAACTTAGGTAAAGGCCCGATCTACATCTGCATTGAATCGGTTTTAGTATTGCTCAGTTATTTCAAATTGTGCTCCAGCTGACATATTCTCTCTGTTGAAAAAAAAAAAAGACTCACAAAGAAGCTTCTCAAATCAAAAGTCTCAGACAGAAGCACAAGCTACGATATTTGATCCCGCAACGGAAACCAGACTTTGTGGAGTAGCAGAACCTGGACAGCACATTTGGGTGTCTGGCAACACCAGCCCACAACTGTCACACTCGAGGTCAAGGGTCATCATGTGTAGACAGAGCAGAACTTCGTAATTATACATGATAAATGCAATCAAACACAGGAAACATTTCTCTCCACAATTTACTGGCTTAACCTTGTCAGATGTTCCAAGCTGCGGGCAAACTAGTGTTGAAGTATCATATCGTGAAGGATGAAGAGTTATTCATAAAAATAAAAACATAGGAAAGACTTAATAATAATTCCAACCTAACGCCAATCAATTTCCTAGGAATTTGTAATTTTGCATGCTATTTTTTTGTATGGGAGAGCAAGAACTGGCTTAAAGGGCCAGAAAAACCAAAGAAAACTTTTCCATCAGGCTGTATGTTGTGATAATGATGCTATCTGATCCAAGGAGATCTCTTCAGTGAACCCTGTGCCCCTGCTGGATCAGATCAGTGCCCATAATGGCTGACTGCAGCCAGAGGGTCTCGACCCACTGACACAAAACACGGCGCAGAGACAGAAGCAAGACAGATGGACAAATAGACAGATAGACGTTCAGACAGACATCCTGTCTCAAACCACAAATAGATACAACAATTAAGTAAGGTCTGGCCATTTTCATTTCACTGACCTTCGCCCCTCACCTCCCACACATAAGGAGACAAATTACTACTGCTGTTGGATTTGGCCAACAACTCCAATGCAGGCGAACATGCAGTGTGAAGGCTGAGACAGCGGACATAAATCATACCTGTATTTGATCTGTGGGGCCCTGGGCGAGCAGACGATGTGACAGCCAGCATGCACCTCATGTCTCTGAACCCCTAAGGGGCTGAAATGGATCACTTGCTTTGCAGGGCAGTCGAATTTTCAGTGGGGGACAACAGTTGTGAGTTTTTCCTTTAATGTGAGTTTGAGCAATCGAACAATAAAAGAACTGTGAATGCAGTTGTCTAATGAATGCTAAAAGAAGGAAAGGTGATTCAAAGGCCTGTTGATATGATGTATCAGGTGATAGCTCAAGATTGGCCGTGAAAATAAATGATGGGTTGGCTGTGTGTTGCAACTTCCATTCACAGTTGTGATTTTATGTGGCAGTTAATACATACAAAATAGATATTACCATGGTAAGTGTCTCAACTTTGCTTGTAAGCAAGGTACTGTTTTCTTTGTCTTATTGGTGCTCATCCTTCAAGGCCATACACCCAGCATCTCTAGTGTAGGCTGTAGGAAGAAAGCTTTGACAGTGGTGGATTTTGGCACTATCTTCGCACAAAGAGATAAATTCATACTGTGGCTACTCTACTCTTACCAGAAAGCCTTAGACCTCGGTCAAAGAGCTATATTTTTCCGTTTTCATCGGCTGTCATGTTACCCGCGCTCATGCCTGCTTACTCTTGTGGTATACAATATGTTTCATTTCAAAGCTATGCAATGCACATGTCACTGGCTATGTTCACCGGCACTTTACAAGCTGCATGCACTATGCACACATACAACAATGCTTATTCCACAAAAACATCACCAAAATTATATAGCATCATTTTCTGGTGTCCCATGGGAGATTACTATGTTACATTGGGAAGTGCCCTTCAAAGTTTCCACCATTGTAATTGTATGGTTTAGATTCAGACTTTGTTTTCTGCCTTTCAGAGCCAGTTTCAAAACCCCAGAGGTGGCTAGTCTCCAGGCTAGGCGAAATCAGAATTACATTAACACCCAAAGAGCATTTCATCAGAGCCAGCAGGGCCCCATGGTCCAGGACACCTGTAATAGAGTTTCCCCTCTCACAGGCGCAAAAACATTTAAACTCCTTTTGTATGGAAGGTTTACATGCTCACGCCTGCAAGGAAATATGCTGCTGGAACTGATCAAATAAAGCCCTACAAATTGCATTTGTCAAGAGAAGGATCAAATACTAGCACCCACAACAAACATATTAGCAGCCTGATCCACACAGAATACTCTTGGCAGAGTGATAGTATTGGATTAACAAAGTAACACGGCATAAGAGAAAAATATGTCTAGAAATCCAAACTGACTTCTTTCCTCTGCTTTCCCTTGCTGCACCGCACCTCGGCGCACTGAGGAATTACCACAATCGTATGCAACGAGATGTATTGGATTACTGTGAATTCAGCTAAAGAGATGCTGCACGCCAATCTCAACATGGTAGGTTAGGATAAACAGATATAATTAATCATCTAAGCTACCACGCCCTTGGATAACAGACAACTTTTGAAGCACTTCTCAAATTCTTCTAAAAGTGATCTTTGAACAAGTCAACACTTAAGTCCATTATTGTCACTGTGGAATACATGAAAACTATCAAATTTAAACATTTGGTAATGGGAAAAGGAGATATTTTTCCTGTTTGTTATTTAAATAAACAGAGACGGGGATGTCTGGGATGTATTGGTGTGTGAAACTCTGGGGAGAGAGAGAGGGAGAGAGACTAAGGGGCCTGACTGTCTGACAGACAGGCAGGCAGATGGACAGGAACTTGGCATTAGGGAATATAATTCTGCCAGAGAGTGATCCATAAAGACGGGAGGAGGTCGAAGGGCACCCTCTCTATAATGACTCATCATCACTCAGTGGTGTCTATGCTGGGATGACCCGTGTGTGTGTGTGTGTGTGTGTGTGTGTGTGTGTG
>OMNN01059131.1:3333-20438 GCA_900302755.1 Chromis chromis
GTTGAAGGAGGGCGTTGCTGCTATAGCTGTCCGGTGAGATCCGCTCACAGCTGACTCCCCCTCCTCAACGGGCTCCTCTGGTGAAAAGGGCCCTGAGTGGCGAGCGGATCCATTTCAGCGTGGAAACCCCACACACACAAAGCTCTGAAAGCTGCTCTTATGCCACGTCTCGGTATCTCTTACCTGTTAGCCCGATTAATTATTCCCCCAAGTACAGGAGCCAGGGAAAGGAGACACCGCGGATGGGCCGGCGAGATAGGGCTCTCAACTGAACGAGAGAAGCCAGATAAAGAGAGCGGGCGGTGGGGTGAAGGGGGGAGGAGGAAGAAGAAGAAGAAGAAGAAGAAGAAGAAGGGGAGAGCTCTGTTGTCTCCCCCCCCCCTTTTTTTCTCCCTCAGCCTACAGTAGCCTTCAATCTCCAGTGGCTAATGTACTAGAAAGTTGCTCTTACAATGCACCCACACTTTCTTAGTCACACTAGAGTGGGTCGAAAGAGCCAGTAGTGTAGTTAATCACTACTTTTTTTTTTTTTTTGGCTTTTTCCCGTCAACTATCAGCTCAGATGGGATGCGTGAAAGACCCCTCATCCCTACGAGGGGAAAAAAAAGTTGTTGTTTCCGCTGTCGGGTTGCGTGGATGGCGTTTTTGGCAGGAGAAGCCACTGACGCAGTGACCGGGAACTCCATTAAACGTGGCACCCGCTGCACGCCCTGATTGCTCCAGCCACCAGTGTGTCTTTGTGTGTGTGTTTGTGTGGGTGTGTGTGTGTGTGCGCACATAGAATATTTGTTAGTGCAATGTCTGATTTTTTGATTCGAGAAATCCAGACGCATACCTCTGTTCCAACTTCTTGACAACATCCGTTTGAGCATCCAGCCGCTTTCCCGAAACGAGCACTTCCTGGTTATGTAGAGCAGGGGTTTCCATGGATATCAATCAGCCAATAGTGGCGCAGCTCCTCAGAGCAGCATGTTGAGAGCCAGGGTCTCTGGGGCAGCCTGTCTTTTTAAACAAGGCCAGACACTTCACAGACAGGGAGAGGGCCAATTAATTCTGCCGGGGGCAACGCTCCTAGGTTAGCATTTGCTTATAGTGATAAATTGGCGCTTTGTATCCACAGTAAACTACCTATGCTCCCCCCCCCTCACCCCTGTTTTGGCCGGCTTGGCAGGTCCAGGAGTGATGTCATGGGGTTCAGGCTGATTAGTCGGGTGTGCCTCATCCTTTTTCATGGGGTCACTGCGCTACTGTCTGTGTAAAATTAATTAAAAGCTGGCCGGGGTTAGTGTCCGTGCTAATTCCAGCTAGTCACTAACATCTGCTGAGGAGGAAAAAGAGGAGACCCAGAATGAGCATGGATCCAAGGTGAAAGAGAAACCTTAACAGGGGCGATTTTGCATTAAAATACAATCACGATCTATTTGGGAAACAAGGGCTTCTCGGCAGATTAAATTTGTATAAGCAACGACTACAACAATCAAGGAATCGCCCCGCTGAGAGTGAAACTTGGCAATACTCTCAGTAAAAATAATCTTGATGTAAACAATGTGCATCCTCATCCCTGGTCCCCTTCCCGGTGTTTCATAAAGCTACCGTGACTAGAAGTAGCCCCTGGTGACTCCATTTGTTCAACCATGTGGCCATGTGGTCTGAATTTAGCCATCCTTTATCTCCTTCTCCCATCCGGCTTCCTTTCCTTACTCTCAGTGTTTGCTAAGTGGTTGCATGCATACATGTGTCTTCAGAATGCGGCGAAAGCAGCAAGGAAGGAGGGAGGGGTGGGGGCATCTCGGATATTTTATTTACTTATTATTTAAATACTTTCTGCCTTGTTATACCGTCAGCTACAGTACGGCACATCAGACGTCCTCGCGGCGTTCCCTTTAAAATATCGCCCCAAGGTGAGAAAAGGTTGATCATTTTCCTTTCTTCTACGCGAGCAGCGCGAATGAAAGTCACGGCCAATTTCCCTTTTAACATGGACACAGGAAAAACAACAAGTAGAGCAACAAAACAGCCTTCAGTTGCAGGAGCAGAATCTTTGATTTGGCATATCAAAGGGGGAGCGCGATCCCTGGGTTGCCGTGGCTCCCAAGGTTGGAACACACAGACCTACTTCACCTGAATGTGATTGGCTGCCTGCACTGTGCTGCCTAAGTGAGGAAAAAAAGGGGGCTCCATTAGCGTATAGGTAGAAAATGTATTTTTCTACTAAACAAATAATCAAAGTGCACAAATTAATGTGCTTTCAGAGGTGTTTGCAAACTGTAAATTATGATGAAATAGCACGCAAACCCTTAACCAGCTTTCAATTGTTTATCACATGCTTGCAAATTGAATTTCCGTCAAGGACTCTCGCGGAAATACACGGAAATGGAAAGTGCACCAAAAGTGATAGAATGGATGCACGCTTTCTTGCAACAAACAGATGTTTGACACTTTTGGAGCATTTTCGGCCGAAATGTCCATTTATCACACTGCACAAACTTATAAATAACATAATGAAGTCTTCAATATGGGGCTAAGCTTAACCAAATTTACTAAATGACGAGTATTACATGCTGTTTTCGGAAAGCGTCTCAAGCCCATGCCTCAGCGCCCAAGCCCACATTACTTTCAGCTGACTGGTTTATCAGAGTTGTTCCGTCTCATCTGGATGCGAGCCGTGCAGGCGGAGGGAGCCGCTGATCCTCCAGCGGACTGAAAAGGGAAAGTTGATATCATTCCCACTCGCTGCCGAGCGGGGACCAGAGGTTTCCCCTCATGGGGGGTCCTGAGAATGTCACTCTCACTCCCATACTGGAAACCCCTCCTCCTCCCTCCCTCCTCCACTTCCACCTCCTACTGCCATTATATTCACCTACATTATCTCCAAATGTCACGGAGAGTAAAACCAATAGCACAGGGAGGATTTATCAAGAAGGTATTATGTTCTTTTGGGTACAAGGTGCTTGATGGAAGCTTGTAAACCAGCGAAAGTGATTTTAGCTCCATGTATGATACGTTTATCGCTGCTGCAGTGGAATATTTTTATTTCTAGTTACAACGTCTACCTGATTCCTGGATTCCGATAACCAAAAACCAGTATTAAAAGTAGTAAAAGTGAAAATCTTAATAGAAATGCCAGAATGTCCAGTACAAAACTTTATTTTTGTTTTACGTGTTTAATTAGAAGAGAACTTTACAATATTTATCCTTCAGTGTTGATTGGCTGTTACTCATGGCATGCAACCAATCAGATTGTGCTGCAGGCGGGACTTTGCTTGAGATCACAGCGTGCATCAGCGCCAAAGTAGTTTTAAATACATTTATTTTATTGGGAATCGGTTTAAAAGAATACCATTGTCAAATCAAATAATTCATATGCACAAACTCAACAACTTATTGCAAACTATTTCTCCTTCTCTGTACCAGAATTCAGACATTGAATGGCATCTAATGTCAAATGTTGCAAATGTGATGGACATTTTTTGTACAAATGATTAGAATTACATCACATGGTAACATATTTGTCATAGATGATGACATACTGATTCTTTACAACTGTCTCATTGTGCTTCCTGTCAGTGATAGCCACACAGATGAACACATCTGTTCACATATCTGTATCTCCTCACGTGTTTTTATTCTGATGTTCATTAACAGATATAAAGCAATGTTCTTGCCATTTCAAAGTGCATCCCTCTGAGGAAGCCTGATCATTTCTCAGCACTATTTAGCCCGTTAAATACAGAATACGTGCTCATTTGAAGGGTCTCTGTCCCAGCTTTAAGTACGACTACTGTCAGCATATTTCCTCTGTTGGCTTGCCTCATTATAATTGCAGCTTTATAAAATGTGACACTGTGAATAGTAAAAAAAAAAAAGAAAAGTTTTTAGCATGAGCTGCGAGTTCAATTGGAACAGTGGGATATGACGGATCTTTCCTGAAAGGCTACAAACACCTGGTGGTTATGGGTTTGGACAGCAGACATGTCATACTGACGGCTTCCCCCCACTTCAGCAGCACCCCAAGCTCCGGCTTTTGTGGATTTTTTTAACACTCTGAAATTGTCAATCGAGTCAGTGGCCTGGACAAGCTCTTTCTTTGTGACGGTGGGGCTTTAAAATGGTGCCAACCAAGCAGCATGGACGAAGGATTTGAAAAAGGCACAATGAACTGGAAAAAAAATCCTAGCTACCTGGGAAACAAAACCAGGGGCAGGCGAGAAAATGTCGAAGAAAGAGAAAAGGGGGGGAGAGGAAAAAAAAGTGTCACAGAGTGACCCTCCCTCCTCTCTATTCCCCAGCCAATTTTGAGTCCTCGGAGTGAGCGGCAGGCATTTCTAGTCTTGAGAGGAGTGACAGAGAGAAAGGCAGGGACAAAAAAAAAGACAGAAAGAAAGTGAGAGCCCGTCCGAAAGAGGGGGAGAACAAGAGAGAAGAGAGTGGCAAGGGGGAGGGATGGAGGGAGAACAACTTGAATCGTTGTCATCAGCTCCGTCACGTTGAATAGGCCTAATGAATGCAAGTGAGTGTTGAGGAGCCATGGCCAGCTCTATCAAGGCAGGTAATACCGCCCAGATTTAATTGGGAGCAGGTATTGGAAGGGCTGTATTACTTTAATTGGGTAGGGGTTCTCTAAATGGAAAAGACAAAGTATAATGGCCAAATTGTAGTGCACAATAGCACTTAGCCTGGGATTGTATGCATTCGCTAATCTGCCCTGGAATGAGGCAATTCTGAACAATTTTCTCAGTGAAACCAGCTGCAGAAAGCTTGTCCCCCTTTTTTGTTCTCCCTTGGGAAAATGTAAGATTGAAACAGAAAATACCTTTACCGGGGCAATCATTTGCCACGTGTGGAAAGCGGATACAGCAGTGAGTGGTGGAAAAAAAAAAAGAAAAAGGAGGGAGAGAGGGGAATCTTTGTGGCGGGGAGAATGGAAGGCAAAGGAGATAAAGCGGGGCTCAAAGTGGGGCCTGTCACGGTCGCCAACGAGAGAATAAAGTGATGACATTTACAGTGACAGATGAGACTGCAAGGGAGAACTGCCCACTATTTAGAGGGAGGAATCTGATATTTAACAGACATGGCCTCTGATAATTAACAGTGGACATGTATTTAGTGGTGGGCCTTGTCATTATTAATGACAGGCTGAGATACTGATATCTGTTCGATCTTAATGAAACACAGCCGGCCATGCTTGGATCATGCCACGCACAACGCCGCATGGATGTTTTAAACACTTGCGAGAAAGTTGAGATGCATTTTACTCAACGGACTTCTTGCTAGTTTTAATTCTGACACACTTTTCGGGAGTTTATCTGAGAGAAAGCCATCCCAATTGTCGGAAAATGTTGCAACTATAACCCCTGCACTCGCTGTGGACAGGAAGTGCTTAGCAGCACGCCGCCACATTATCCCAGCATGCACTGTGCTAGTGCGCTCAGTCTTGTGTATCTTATCACCAAGGGAAATGGAGGGAAGAGGAGCAAACACCAGAGAAGTCGACGCCATGTTCGCTTAAAAAAAAAAAAAAAAAAGAAGAAGAAGAATTTTTTTTATCACTCTTCTACTCTCACTTTCTGGAGGAACGCAGGGGAGCTAAGTTGTGCAGCAATTGTGCTGGTGAAGTGAGAATGATTGCTTTTTATTGTCCATTGTCCCCACAGGTTAGAGTGTGGAAGGTATTGTGTATCCTCATGGCGGAGAGGGAGAGGAGGGGCAAAGCCTGCAGTGGCAAGGGCCTCTCCTTTAGCCTAGGTTGCGTTTAGCCTGAAAGTCCAGCTGAGATGAGAGAAAGCAGCTGGACGTTGCGCTTACTAAAAGGACAACCCGCTGGGTTATCGCCGCCTCACAATCCGGAACATCCATTCCACTCAAGGCACATGTGCTTACCTCTACAAAGAGTCAATGCAAAGTTACCTTGGGACGGCTCGATTCACTCCTTCCCTTTTCATTTTGCCATCATCAAGTCTTAAACTGTAATGACTATATCCCATATTTTGCAATGTAACAAGGACAAAAAACCAACAGCAGTATTGTCCCAAGAAGGCAAACCTTGGCATATTGTTTGAAGGCTAAATTGCTCCCTGCGAAATGCACCCTCCGCTTTATTGCAGGCATCTCTCCCATTAAATGTGTGGGTATTGTGTATGGATTACAATAGCTAAGAGGAACCCAGGGACAGCTTAACCGTTAAGAGAGAGTGAGAGGAAGAGTCTATAAAAAGCACCGAGAGTGGCTGAGGTTTTGTCGGGAGACGCATGCTTGCTTTCCCACCTGGTGAGGAGAGGAGAGGGTTTTAGGGAAGAGCTCGCTTTCATGAATATTACATGCGGAGGAGAGGAGGCAGGAGGAAGTAGCCAACTCCAGAATAGAACATTCCTGTATATTAGATTACAGTACAATGATTCCTTAGAGGGAAACTCTTGATTAACTTGTACCAAGTGTGTCTAGCAATTAGTTACACTCTGCAGTGGGTAATCCATTGGTATCAGAATGACTTAGTAATGATATGTAATTAAAAGATGAATGAATATGTTACTCACGTGTAATACAAATTGGATCTAGAGCGCACTTTGAAAAAACACTGGACTCAAATGTATTATTCAAATTTGGTAGATTAATACTACAATCTGTCAAATCCCTCATTTTTCCTGTGAGCCTTTACTAGTATCTTGAAACAATTGCTGGGGTGATTATCTAAAGCCATGCTTTTAGTACCATTTTATAGTTTGCTTAGCCTTTACAGGATGCTCTGTTGCTGAAGTTTTTTTTAAGTGTTTTGGGGGCAGAAATAAAGTGTCGTGGTGAAGGCGTAAGGCAAATGTCTTGATTCATGATGGTCCTAAGCTCTGGGTAGTGACCCAAAGTAGGAGATCTTTGCATCAAAAGGAGCCAGCTGAGGTGTTTGGAAGTTTTCTGGGCACGCCAAACTGGGAGGAGAACCATGTGTCGAACCAGAACTTAATGGCTGAATTACATATCTCATCTGGCTTGGGAATGCTTTTCCTCAGGGGGAACTGTAAACTGTTGCTAGCCTGCTACAACCGATTCCAGTCATCTGGGGTCAGGTCAGTTATCTCTTTCCCCAGCAATGCTTTCCAGGTCTTCCTATGGGATCCCAAAGCATTCCCTGGTCAGATGAGATATGTCATCCCCCCCTGTGAGTTTTGGGTCTACGTGGGATCTTGGACATGTCCAGAAAACCTCCAAAGGGACGTACCCAGAAGGCATCTTAATAAAATGCCTAAACCGCCTCAGCTGGCTCCTTTCGCCACAACATTCAAACCGCCAGCTGAATATTGTGTATGTCCCCCTCATGCTGCAAAAAACAACTCTTACCAATTCGGTCATGGGACCTCTTGGGGTGTCCTGTGGTGTCTGGCACTGGGATATTGGCAATGGATTATTTTAGTCCTGTGGATTGTGGAGCAGGGCCTCTGTAGATCGATTTTTAACCAGTGCATCTCATGGATTATCAGATGGGGATCTGGGGAGTTTGGAGGTTGGGTCCCGAGGATTTTTTGAGGTGTGGCGGGACGCATTGTCCTGCTGAGGAAGGACACTGTTGCTACGAAGGGTGTGCTTGGTCTGTGACAGTGTTTAGGTGGGTGATATGTGTCAAAGTAACATCTACATTAATTCTAGGACAAAAGGGTCCATAGCAGAACATTCCATTGTCGTGAGAAGATCAATGTCAGTGGTTTTAATGATTTGGCCGATCAGTGTAAAGTAAACACAGGCAGATTAACCAGCAGGTTCACTAGGCAAATGAGTTGCTGAGCCCCTGTTAACTCCCCCATTAACTCCCCCGTTCCTTCCACGCTCGGTGCCTCGACTACAGTTGTTCTGTGGTAGAAAACCAGCTGGGTTTGCTGTATGGTATTTTGATTTTGAATGCACTGAGCAATATGCAGCATATTAGCACACATGAAAAGTAAAGCTTCATTTCTTTTATTTTACACCAAGTGTGCAGATGTGGGGAAGAATCTGTGTGATATCTCCCTCTCACTTGACTTCTTGGGTTTCAAAACAAAGCTTTTGCATTTTCACAAGTCTCTCTCTCACCATCCACATCCCACATGTCATCCTAGCACATGTTGCTTTCAATGCCTTCTTTACAAATCAGGTATTTGTCACTTTTAATGAACATTATTTCACACTTGGCACGAGGACAATCTGCCGTACAGATGTACGTTATTTGCTGCAGCTTCTGTTTGGACCGAAGATTCAAAAAGGTGTTATTTTGTTAAAGGAGGATATATTTTTAACACCATCAAGACCATCAAAAAGCTGAAGATGTAAGAGGAGTGGATGGAAGAAAACAGTTATTGTATCAGATTCATTGGGTGGAGATGTAATTAACTGCAAATGAACTGGTGCCTGATACTTCAAAATGCAACCAAAGCAGCACTTTGAAATTCTCACTTTGTTATCTGCTCTTTAAAAAATAGCAATCTTTTCTGTTGATTATCCATTTAAAAAACTATTTATTCAATTCATCTTTAAAAAGACAAAACATTTTCCTTTCAATACACATATTTTTAACTGATATCAGCATCTGATTGAAGCAACAGAAAAACATGTCAACAACAAAACAGACTTCGGTTGGCCTACTTTATGGCTCGTTTTTCCAATTAAAGATAAATTATTTCACTCTAGTTTTTTTGTGTTACAGCTGTGGGTGAACTTTATAGCTGCAGTAGTGGCAATGATAGTATTCCGATGAGTTTGTTGGGCCATAACTTTGGTCAAATGTCAGATATTTCAATAACAATGGACTGGATTAAATTTTCTACAGACATGTGGATCCCTGAGAATGACTCCTTTAGCACAAATCACACTGATTATTAGATGGATTGTGAATTTTGTCAGATATTCGTATTCCCCAGTGAGTAAACCCCTGTGACATTTTCAAAGCTCTGACTTGTCAAGTAACACCAGCAGGTCACTTATTTTGTGTGAACTGGCACTAAATATTCACTGATTTTGCTCTAATGCCACCATGAGATTGATAGGTTTGGTTCTGAATCACATATCTCAACAACTCATGAGTAGAATCCAATGGAATTTGCTAGAGATGTTTTCCAGGGGGATGACTCCTTCATTTCTTGATCCCCTGATTCATCTTTTATTGCCGCAGACAGGTCAAACATGACATCTGCTGCAACGGCCTGGCACAAAATTTAGAACAGACATTCAAGTTCCCCATGAGATACAGATACAACTGAAAAATGTTGCACTATAAAACGCTTGACTTCAATTAATAGTGATGGTTATTGATCATTTTTAATGACCTATTTTCAAAGACTAGGAGAAAAAGGTGTTTATCTTGATACACATTATACACTTGATATGCAGTAGATAACAAAAGCAATTTAAGTCAACTATGAGGTAAGATGCAATAAATAAACATTTTTAAAAACAACTCTTGAACCTTTGGTGCCCGAAGGAACACAAAGGTTAAGGTTAAGGTGGAGGTGGTTGGGGCCAGAAGCAAGGCCCAGTCCAGGGAATGTTTTTTGGCCGCAAAGTCGGTCTCACAAATGCTACTGTTGCTCCTGAATGGCCAAGATCTGTGACTTGGAAGGCTTGTATGGAAGCCATATAAACAGCAACAGAGAGTAGCCTGCTCCTTTATTGAAATATATGATAGGATGTTTATTAACCAGGGAGGGAGCACATTTGGGGTTTCTTCATGCAACCAAACTTCATTTTCATTGTGTGCTTTCATGGCACTTTGCATCGAATGGATTTAAGGGAAGCTATCGAACATCCTATCAACCAGTTTTCTTACTGCGATTGATGAAATGTCTATAGCTATTGTTTTATCACCCAAGCTTACTTTGTTGATCAAGCACTATCAAAAGGTCGAACATCACATTTACATCACATTGAAATATCAGATTTCACTGCTGCATTGGCACAAAGGTTGGGACATGATTTCTACACGAATCCTGACTTTGACTTTTCATGAACTGTTGACTTTTCTCCGTCTCTTACATAATAAGGATTGCTGCCTTACAGAGCCACTAGCATAACACAGACCTTTTTCCAACTACAGATAAATCATTGCCGTATATTTTTTACATTACCCAACCCAAAGCCACAACAGTGTGCACTGGCCCTCAAAGCCCACTCTGTTTTAGGCATGGGAGTTTCCTCTTCTGAAAAACCAGAGGCGGAATATCAACCTCGGGCATCCATCCATCAGCGTAAAGCAGATGAATTGGTCTGATTCTGTTGAAGGGTTTTCAGGTTAGGAGGTGGCGAGGCCGTAGATTGTATGATAAAGCACGGCTGGCAGATGAAAACAAATAGGTCTAAATGAGTAATCAGGCCCTCGCTTCCCCCTATACATCTCTTCCAACAGAAGAAGCATTGCCCTGAGAGTGTATGCAGACACTACAGTCTGGTTGAGCGGTAATGCGAGCTTGTTTTTCGGATGGGGCGGCGGGTGGGGGTGCAGGCAGTGTAATTTGTTCTGTCTGGCGGAGGCATGTTGTGTTGATGAGGATGGGGCCCTCTGTACACTTGCTCCCAGTACGATTCCAGTTTGGGGTTTGCAGAGCCCCGAGTGGCTGTAACAGACCCACTTCCCTCCGCCATGTGAGCCCACGGAGGGCCTCCACCGGTAGTCGAGGTAGAGTGTGAGATGCATAGATAACGCATGCACATACCCCTGGCAAACAATGTGTCCTTCACTCACAGTTAAACATTTTCTGTGACAAGTCAGAGAGGTATTTTTCCCTCTCTTCACCCCCCCGTCTCGGCAACCTGGGTTATTTTCTCCAGCGGCCCCTGGTTTCGTCCAGGGCTGGTGTCAGTTATTTCATAGTGACAGGCAGAGTTAGGCCGACATGTGTTCGCGCTGAACACTCCCTGCAGTCGAGTCTGCCAGGGCTGCAGCTGATGAGAACAGACAGCCAGGTAGATCCACGGGCGTGATAGAAGTCAACCGAGGATTTCTAGGCTTCTCGAAGGGTTTCATCAGTGGAGGATTTCTGGGTCCCTCGCAGTGTTACATCACTCCCACTGCAGTGATACACGGTAACAGATTGTGTGCTTCTGTAAAGGTATGAGCCCTAAAAATATGAGTGCCATATACATTAAATCTGCTGTGAAAGGTCACCTTTGTAATGAAATTTCTGAAAGAATTCAAAGAAAGTAACTTTCCCCCGCAGTTAGCTGCACTTCTGCGTATTCCTTTTGAACAAGTTTATTTACTCTCTCTCTCTCTGCCCCTCTTCTCTCCCAGCGAGGAATGAAATCATCTGTCCGCAGAGAATAATCAGACTCATGTTTGTATACATTTCAGCGAGCGTGTCTGCCCGCGCATGTTTCATAGCTCGTTGGCTTTCCTTCCTCATGTTGTTATATGAGTCACTGCTGTTCTGCTGCAGCGAATGACTTGTGTTTTTCAAGCGGGTGCTTTGGGGAAAAGAATTTTGGGGAGGGGGATTGCGGCTGCATAGGGGGGTTGTTGGTTCAAACCTGTTTCGATGCATCTCTGCAGAGGATTGTGGTTGGGCAGGTGTGAACTCAAAGCCGGGGAAAAAAGTTCAGTTTGACTTTCCCTGGATAAATAAAGGTTAAAAAGAAGTAGTAGTGTAATATATGTGTGTGTGTGTGTGTGTAGCGGCGGCTGTGTGCGTGTGTGTTTGAAGCGCTGCACCTTTGAAGGCGGCTTGCCTGTGAGCTGTCAGTGGGTCCCGGTGCTGGGAGGCGGCGACGGGGACGAGGTCAAGTGCAGCTTTTACGCAGCGAGCGGGAGGAAGAGGGCAGCAGTGGCGGGTCTGGTGCCTAGAATGAACCGAGTAAATGTGTGTGCAGAATTGGGGATGGAACGAGGGGGGGGGGTTAGGGTCGTAGCCGGCAGCAAGGTCAGCGCAGAGATCCTCTCAGCTTTCTCTTTGTCTTTCTGTCTCAAAGAGGTAGATGTAAAGACATACAGACGCACACATGCACACCATAGGTTCAAAGCTGGATCGCTTCATTTGAAGTGAAGGATATCTTCCAGCCTCTGTTGCTTCAAACCCCAACTGATGAGATATGGTGTACATTTTTGTCACATATATTGGAAATGTGAAAGAAAACACTCCCAAGATGGCAGCGCTTTCATGCCGAACAAATTATTAAATATATGCATCTTGTTTTCATTGTCCGATGTCCACGTCTTGCTTTGCATTATCATACGGCTCCACGGAAGCTGATCAAAACAGTCTCGCTTTGAGCATTTCAACCCACTGCAAGTTACCGTACATGACAGAAATCACATTGTAGCATCTCATCAATACGCAACATTTAGTCATAAAGTTACAAGCAGGAGAGGTATTCTGTCTAATAATGTACGACAAGAGATCCTTCAGGAAATAATTCCCATCATCCCTTCTTGTTGTTAACAGCCGCTTCGTCCACGGCTTGGAGTTGACACTGTCTTGATTGTCCCTGTGATTTGTGGTATCATCGCTCTCAATGTCTCATCCCTCTCCTCTTTCCTCTTTCCCTCTCGCTCGCTCGGTTTCTGGGTGTGTGTTGTGTCTGTGTTCATGTGGGTGTGTCTGGGCTTTGAAAGAAAACACTAAACACAGCTGTTGGAAATATGCCGTACATTTATGGATTCAATTAGTTGGTTGTGTATCTCAGCCTGGAGAGTAAGAGAGATACATGCAGGCTAAATGGAACCAGGGACGCTTATTTGGTACGGATCTTAAGCAGGCTTTAGTTTAAATTCCAGGAGCTAACTTGCTGTCTGGTTAGTGCAAGTAATCTCAAGCTTTTGCACTTTTGCTGTACCACTTTCTCTTCTGACTTTGCAATTAGACCTCTTGTGTCAACAGTTTTTGTCTCCAATCCCCCCTCATATCTTATGCTAAAACTTACAGATGTGTCTTTTGTTCGACTGGAAAACAGTCACCACCATTTCCCATGATATCTGCCTTTTGTAGGTGTTACTGTGAAACACAAGAAACCTCCAAGGGCTGAAAAATGCAGTACAAAAAACTGCAGTTCCACAAATGGCCACTTGGGGCTGGCTCCAAAAGTGAGTCAGTCCCCATAGACCCCCCATGTGAAAATACCCAACTTTACATCAGAAATAAACATGTTTACAGCCTGGTATAATAAACAATATTGGTCTCTGTAGCTAATTTCCCTGTTCAAGACAGCTGTATGGGGTGTAAATTGTTATAGAACTCACCTGTTTAAATTCTGTTAGGGCTAAAAGTTGTGCATAATTAAGGTTGCGGGTTAGGTGCGGTTACTGGAACGCCTCAGCTCCACTCATGCTCCATCTCGTTTTTGGATTATCTTTTGGTTAGACAATGGCCCAATCCCTTTTTCTGGCATGTGATTGCATTAGGACAGACATTTTGAGCCATTTATACACACTTTTCACAAGTGTGCATTTCTGTAGACGTTGCCTGAGGGAATTACCCACATTTAGTAGCATTATGATGGTAAACATGGGGTTACCAGGGAAGCCACATAGTGTTTAGGAGGAGGTAAACAAACAAGCATGGAAGAAGCAACCCATCCCAACACAGGAGTGCTGAAAAATGAAGTGCTAAAAACTGCAGTGCCTCAAATGACTATTTAAGGCTGGCTCCAAAAGTGAGTCAATCCCCATAGACTGCCATGTTAAAATGCCTAACTTTACATCAGAAATAAACATCTCATTTTTGGATTAGCTGGTAGTAAGATAATGGCCCAATCCCTTTGAGGCATGTGATTTCATTAGGGCTCTATTCACAGACATTTTGAGCCCATTATGCACACCTTTCGTAAGTCATTTCATATCATTATGATGTTAAACATGGAGTTAGAAGGTAAACAAAGAAGCATGGAAGAAGCAACCCACCCCCACGTTACAAGAAAAAATAGGGCAAAAATAGCCAAAATTTGTATATCCACTGCTGTCCCATTGCTATTTATACCATTTCAAGGCCTTGCAAACTCAGTCTCTTAATAGGCGATGGCAGTTAACCCTTTAAGACCTGAGCCTCAAAATGTCCTCCTGGTCTTTTTTTCTTATTTCTATTACAAAAAGGTAAGAAAATGTCCTGTGAGTGCTTGTGCCCATTTTTTCAGAAGAAACTTTCAATATCTGGCAGTTATTTACGATTTACTGCCTATTATAAGAGTTACGGTAATTTCATCCAGCGGATTCCTGGGGGGGGGGGGCACGAATGAAATTACCGTAATGACACCATAATGGCTGTAAAGTGCAATGCCTCAGCTTTCAGAAACAATTTGATTTTTTTCCGATAGCACAAATGGTGACATATTTATGGTATTCCAAAGTGCGCTTGCCCAAATGTGTTGCAGATGACGCACTACGACTTAAAGGGTTAAATCTGAGTCAAGTACTGCCAAGATGGCTGGAGCCACCACAATGAGCTTCCTCTTCTGGAAACCTATGGCTGACATCACGAAGGGGTTCCTCATCCATTATGTACAGTCAATGGGTCAATAAAAATTGCCTACAAAAATCTCCTGACTTGCACTCATCATGACAGTTTACACATTACTCGTCTCACATTTCTTAGGTAGTTCATTAAAGAACTTCTCTGCGTCTGTGAGGAAAGGATAGTTGTGAACGTATGATTCACCAGAGATTGTGGTACTTGTTGACAACTGGTACGCATCCGTATGGAGGGATCAGATCGTCTTGGCCTGCCTAATGAAATAAACAAGACAGGGTGCAAACAAGAATCACCAAAGGGAGATAGGAACTGCTGACGGTTAGCAGTTCTCTGTAATGACACTGGTCAATGCAAAAATGTTTTCAGGAACAGAATGTCAGTTTTAACACCTATGACATATAGAGCACAGTCGGTATCACCTTTATGTATGTAACTGAGGAAATCATCCTTTTATTATTTGCTGGATGCAGATTTTAAACTCCTACAATTACTTCTTACTTGTTTTGTTGCCACAAACAAGTTGTCAAGCGGGTGTTTTCATTGCTCTGTATGTTATCTGCTCCATGTAGAAAAACAAAATCTTGAGAACAGAGATATGCGGGTGAGGAGAAAACACAATATCCCACCAATGAGGGCTGCTTAAACAAAGTGTCTATGATTGCAAACTTTTTAAAAGCTGAGAAAACCGACTTACAGGAGGAAAAACTTGCTGTTTTGAGTGATGTTCGGTTAAAAGGTATGTACCAGTTTGTGTGGGAAAAAGTATTAAAAAAGGGAGAAACAACAAGTGTAAAACAAATAGCCCTGATGCAATGAGAACTTTTAAAAGCTGCTGCACATTCACTTTGCATCCTTGGCCTTTCTGTGTCTTGTTTAGACAGTGCTTTTAGTATGATTTGTGTCCTTTATGGATGCTCTTTTCAAGGAGATCAATCTCCCCACAAAGCCCTTTATTAACCATTCGCCCGGATTATGAAAAATGTATTAATTAAAATAAGAGCCTTCTGGATGGCGTCGCGTCACTAAAATGGATCAGAACGGAATATTTATTGGCGACGCTTCTAGAAAACGGGGCTTTTTCACAGGAGATAAAGTTGATCCGCCATAACCTTGATTGCTGACAAAACTTCCAACAAACAGATAAAGTTTCTGAGTTATGATGGAGGCCCCAGATAGCGCTTGGACCATCAATCAGCTGACGGACAACATTGCTTTTTGTCATTGGCCTGGATAGCTAGCAAAACAGCCTTTTGATGAGATGATTGGCGTCGGAGTAATCTCTGTGCAGTGACTTTGCAGCTGATCTAGTGCAGTTATATTTTAATGCAAGACTATTTGCAAGGTTTGATCTTAAAGCAACCTCTTCAGCACGAGTCTGATGTATAAAAAGCGTCGGTCCAAGCCAACACACACTTTACTGTATAGAACATAAGCGGCATTTGCTGAATCAAACAAGTTTACTTGGAGCGTCAACAAGCCCTCGTCTCATTTACAATGATTGATTAATATTACAATTAAAATTCCTAGCTGAGATTGTTTTGATTAATATTCCCTTCTTGTCTTGAGGTTCCAAACCACCCATGATGACATGGAAATAAATAAACACGCACCGGAGCACTGGCAGAATTCTCAGAGAGACGAACAGCATCTACCCAGGATCTTTAGCGGGGGAGAGAGAGAGAAAGAAGGGGGGAGAGAAAGCGAGAGAGGGAGAGGGAGCCCTTCCCATATTTCTGCTGCTGATTGACAAGGCTGACATATGGAATAGTTCACCTATTCCCCAGTGACAGGAAGATGGGGGAGAGCGCAGGAGAGGCGGGTAAACTTGCCTGCGAGGCTGAGCGCAATTTTTTATTTTTTTTTCTCCTTAGATTCAGCGCTTCTGATCAAAAGGACTCATATCTCCCCTACTAAATTTAGCACCAGTGGCAATTAGTGGTGGAGTCACACAGCCACTCCAGGAGCAGCTGACAAATAGTACCTTAACAAGTCGGAGATGTACGCCACAGTTTGATGGATTTGTGTGTGCACAGCTGAGGGGAACTTACTGGAGTGTTTTTCTTTCTGTGTGCATGGTATGTGCATGTGCTACACATACTGTCTCTGTGTGTGTGTTGGCGGAGCAGTGGAAGCATGCTGATCCGCTTCAGCTTGTGTTGGCTGCTGAGCTTCAGACATGTGCACGGTGCATCCATGCTGAAACACATTTGTAAAGTTGGAGAGTTTCGGTTATATCACATTGTGTGGTTCCAATTTCTGAAATGTGACAACTAACTATTGTGAATAGTTTATATAAAAATGATTTTAAAAAGTATGTTTTATTAGAATTATAGTGACGAATAAACAAATATATTAACCAACAATAAAAAAAAAATACATTGCTTTCATTGTGTGACTGAAAGTAAACATTTTGAACTTTTTAAAAAAATAGCACTTTAAGAAAAAGATGTTTTTCTTTTTCTTTTTTGCAAACTACAATCTAAAATTTACTTGTAAGTTTCGTGAGCTTATTGGTCATTTATCCATTTTCCAAAGTAATAGAGAAACCACACAATAAATTCATTTAAAGATGAATTTTAATAGATTTTTTTTTTAACATTTTCTAGTCATCATAAAGTCACATAAATCTGATATCTGATATATCTTACATTTACCAATGAAAAATGAAATCTAAAGGAATAAAGAATATAGGGG
>OMNN01059154.1:3890-18671 GCA_900302755.1 Chromis chromis
TTCATGATTATGTTTGACTCATTAAATATAATTATGATAAATATCGTTATAATAAATGTAATTAAAAAAGAGGAAGAAAAGCAAAATAAATCCAATTTCTGTGTTTACAAATATGTCCCAATAATAACTTTATGGACAGTTGAGTGTGTTTGATCTTTAGTTTCTGGCACAAATTTAATAAGAAAGCAGTTGAACCACAAAAAAGTCTTTTGTTTTCCATCCACAATCATAAGAAAGGCTTCGGGCACATTGTGGACTTTAGAACTATATTTGATTTCAAATATCACTGAAAATGTAAAATTTAACAGTAGCAGTCATTAGAAAGGCTGTGATATACACCCACTGGCTATTTTATTAGGCACATCTGTGTAATCCAATGCAATCCAATAAACCGGCTCTGCTGAAAATTCTACTTTTATGAAGTTTCTTTTGACAAAAGGTGCCACAAAGGTGATAATTCTACTTTATGTTTATGACTGAGGGCACAAACATTTAAAAGTATGCCTAATATTTTACCCATCTTATGTATATTAATGGGGTTTTCACATGTGTACCTAATAAAGTGGCCTGTGAGTGTATGTGACACATTGCATGGAGCTCAGGGACTGGATTTCTGACGCTGCTGACACTAAGCGCATCTGACAACTGGAGATGGATGCTGAATGCATGTGGTTAGATAATAGTAGCCACAAGGAAGCTGTGAGTTCAAACCCCAGAGGATGAAATGATGTCAAACTGTCACTTTCACTATTGTCATCTCTTGGAATTTTATTAGCTGCGAGGATGAAATTGTGGTTTCTAAACTCGCAAGATCAATAGTGGCTGTCAGGGTGAACAGTAACCAGAGGGTTAGTAGAACTCATAACGTAAGCAAAACCCGACTAATCTACCAAGTGCTTGAACTCGTCAGACAACATCAGTCTGTAATTTCTCTCCTGTTTGTGTCCCGCTGTGTAGGTATGAGGATCTTGGTGACACTGCTGCTGGACACCCTGCCCATGCTGGGAAATGTTCTCCTCCTCTGCTTCTTTGTCTTTTTCATCTTCGGCATTGTGGGGGTCCAGTTGTGGGCGGGACTGCTGCGCAACCGCTGCTTCCTGGGAGAGGACATAAGAACGTAAGGTTTTCAGCCTCGCCAAGCGGAATTTGCATTTAATTTTTTTCTCTCACGGGTGGAAGAAGCAAAGATGTGCCCCAGGAAATTGTCTCGTCTGTCAAATCTAGATTAGACTCATGAAAAGATGCATTTTGGGGGGGAAATAGTATCTGATTCAAAATCGTTCTCAAACAAAAAATGAGAGAAAAATACAAACTTTATAAGCAGAGTTAGAAGTTGCAGTCAGTTTTAATTCTCTGTACTCTTGTCCACATTCCCCAGCAGTAACTCTAGCTTGCGCATGCGACTGAGGCGTCAGATTTGCTCAGTTCATTTAACACAAACGTGATCTCTCCTTCTCAGCTCTGTTCTTTTCCGTCGCTCATTCTTCTTTACATCTTTGTTCCATTTGCTGCCATTCTTGGTCGCTACCTCATTAGTCACAGCTGTGGCTTCTATAGAGTTGTCATAGGGAGTAATTGTTAGCCAATGCACGCAGCAAAAATGCATAAATCGTAGCTTGTTAGAAGTAAGCATCGTGCACAGTGTCCTCAGGATGTGCCCACTGTATGGATTTCACATAGAGAGTGATGGAGAGCCTGTATTAACCGATATGTGTGGTAATAAACTTAGTTACATCAAAAGCCCTCTTCAAGTGTGATGGGGCTAAAAATCTAGCAAAATTTGAATCCAAAGAAAGCTAAATTATTCCAGAAAAGGTACAGCGGAAAAATAATTTAAATTGGATGATACAACAGAGCAAAACAAACAACCCAGACGTTATCAGCACAACGGGAAATTAACAAACTGAACGTGACATTTCCAAACTTTGTGGAAGGAAGCGATAATATCCCAGAGTAAATGTAAAACTTATCTTACTCAAACCAGCCCGAACAAAATGTCAGACCATTGGGACCGGCCTAAAACTGAGGAAAACCTTAACAAGATACAAACTCTGGTGCAGAGAGATGAGCTGTCCAGAGAGACGGGAGACTTTTCCACATGAAAATATTACATATCCTGCCAACAGACAAGCATTCAGTCCCTCCATAATTTAAAACTAATTTAACCCATGGTGATGAAATCATACAAAAGAAGACGAATAGGAAAAAAAAACGTCCTTAACCTGAGGAAGCAAACCGTGTAACTTCCTTGAACTCATTCTGTTGATGTAATGGTACATTTTGTACCAGAGGTAATGTTGTTGAATCGTCTCTGTGTGAAAGAGAGAAAAACAGACAGCAGATTAATATTTCATAATCAAGGCTGCTGTATCTCTTCTCACAGAACAGACAGTTTCCTGATCTCTGTCTGCAATAACACACATGAACACTCACAAACTTGTGTTACATATTTCCCCAATTTACGCTTTTGAATCACAATGAAGCTCACATTTATAGCTACATGACTGTGATCACATACGTTAAATTCACACGAATGCTTCTTGTGATTATAATTTCTTCTGCAGAATCCTGCAAACGTCTTAAACCCTCTGAACCTCAAGCAGTTTATGGACATTTTCCTCGTCCTGTCACATTTTTCTACACACTGTGGGCTCATTTTGTTACCGGAATATAAAATCCTGCACCTCTATAGAAACAATGCAACTGTGGCTAGAAGAAGAGAAAATTGTATAATAATAATAATAATCAATAATCTAACCTTTATTGATCCCCTTGAGGAAATTCCTTCTCTGCATTTGACCCATCCTATTCAAAGTTAACTTTAACTATACATACTAGGAGCAGTGGGCTGCCGCGGTGCAGCACCTGGGGAGCAGTCAGGGGTTAAGGGCCTTGCTCAAGGGCCCACAGTGGTGGTGACTGGGACAAGCGGTCGCTTTCACTTTCCCACCTCAACCTCTTGCCAGTCCGGGGGCTGGAACCGGCGACCCACCGGTTACAAGTTCGCTACACAAACCACTAGACCACCACTGCCACCGATGTATTTCATGTCTCATAAAAACGGAAAAAAAAAAAACGTAATTTACAGCATTATACATTATTATAAAATATGAAATCAACATGTACAACAGTGTTACCAATACTAGAAAACATGTTAACTCTACATGCCATAGTTATTTTACTGCTTACATTTTTAATTAGTTTAATTAATTAGTGTTTGTGTCTCCTCTCCACTCTGTATAAACACTGCCTGCAGTTCAGCTGAAAACACATGACTGCTCGTCCTACTGCAGGCACTAATTATGTTTCGTTTTGGCTCACAAGCTCAGAGTTTTCTAGAATCTTCTGAATGCAAATGGTTCATTTTTTGGCATATTTTTAAATGAGAAATGCAGAATAAAGTGATGTCGATTGAATGATCAGGATTCAAACCATCAATTTTCGTTGTTTTTCGATGGAAAATCTTTCTGCTTTTACAGTTTCTGGCTCTGGCAAATGGTGTAATTTGGGCAATTTAAAAAAAAAAAGAAGATAACATGCCTTTCAAACCTGCCAGCGGGTTTTTGAGTTCAGAGGGTTTAAGTCTGCAATAGGCAGGCAGTGAGTGAGGAAAATAAACATTGAAGTCCTGGAAGGTAGGACATAAACAGGGGCAGCAACAGGCAGAAACATTACAAGGCTAAAAAAGGATGACACAAATTGTGTGAACGCTGTGGGAATAAGGCAGAGGACAGTCAACAAAGGCTACTTGCTCCTGAATTGGTCGCTCCTCACTAGTGCTTCAAGAGTGAATGTCACTCCACATAAAAGCACAGTCACTGTTGTGGAGAGCTTTAGTCCTTAGCATGAGTAGAAACAGCTGTCACCATGGATACCAACAGATGATTGGCTCACGTTTATGTGCTGATTCCCTCTAAATACAGTTTGATTGTTTAATTCTGCTCCTCGGTATCTGGTAGCTCTTGATTTGGTGAACATGATGTGCAAATATACAAACAATGAAGCTTTTGAGACTTGTCGCGGGGAATCACAAATTGCAGTTGTTCCTCAAGAACGATAGGAAATCAGCAAAAACCAAGAAGAAACTTTATGAGAGCTGAAATAGAAGCGGGTAGTTCCAGTGTTTAACGTGCTCTATATGCTGCAGCTGTAGTTTTATGTGATTTTTGAGCCGCTGCTATCGTAAAACAGCAGGTTCCTCTACCCCATTATGTTGGGAAGATGTTCTGATTAGAGTGGAAATCACTAATTGAAATGCTGTGGAACAAGAGTACAGTAGCTCTGAGTGTAATACAGTTTGACATCTTTAACTGTCGTTAACGTCTTGGGGCAGTGGTGGCCTAGTGGTTTGTGAGCTTGTAACCGGTGGGTCGCTGGTTCAAATCCCTGGACTGGCAAGAGGTTGAGGTGGGAAAGTGAGAGCGACCGCTTGTCCCGGTCACCACCACTGTGGGTCCTTGAGCAAGGCCCTTAACCCCTGACTGCTCCCTGAGTGCTGCACCGCGGCAGCCTACTGCTCCTAGTATGTATAGTTAAGGTTAACTTTGAATAGGATGAATGCAGAGAAGGAATTTCCCCAAGGGGATCAAGTTAGATTAATAATTGGCCCAAAAGTACCATTAGAAAAACAATAAAACAATTTTTAATGTAAAAAGAGCTTAGAGCAACATTTTGCACTGTTCTACAGACACAAAATGTGTAAAGTTTTTTGCAATGGTCATGAGTCGAAGTATATGTATAGTGGAAATAAGGGAAGCTAAGCTAAGCTAAGCTAAGCTAAGATAAGATAAAACTTTTGAAAAACAAATGACATAACATACGAATTGCAGTGCCTAAAAGTAGAAAGCAAGAAGATATAGCTAATATATGACTAGAATAGAACAGTAGAAAGTAATGCTGACAATAATAGTGAGGAAATAGTGATATCACACATGATAATGAAATAATGAAATGAAATATTGCACCTGAAAAATCTGCTGAAAATTTAAATTAAATCTTGCACCAGAAATGAGGATAGATGTAATTTAACCTATTCTGCATCATAAACATACAGTAAAAGCAAACAAGCTCATCATTATTATCGTTCCAACATATCAATTTGTTTTTGTTCTTCCTCCACCCAGAATGTACAACCTGTCTATGAATCCTTACTACATGTCTGAGGAGGGTGAAGACAGCCCGTTCATCTGCTCAGCTCCCCGGGAGAACGGGATGCTGCGCTGCTACGATGTGCCAAACTACACCGAGGGCAGGGCCGAGTGCTCGTTGGCCGCTCCCCACCAAAGTTCAGTTCTGATTGGACCGTCCCCAATGGAGAGCGGGGCCAACGTTAGCGGCTGCGTTAACTGGAACCAGTACTACAACGTCTGCCGTCCCGGGCAACTCAACCCTCACAAGGGAGCTGTCAACTTTGACAATATCGGCTACGCGTGGATAGCCATATTCCAGGTGAGGAGGGATGAATGTGTAGGTCTGGATGTGAAAGCAGGAGATGGAGAGTATTACTGTTTTTGTTGTTCAACTCATTATTTGTTAGCAAGTTTGGCAAACTTGAGCACCTTTTTTATTCACATTTTATCAAACTTTAAACTATTCTACATCTAACCAGCTAGTTGGCTGTAGTATAACAGAACCAAAGGATTTAAAATAGACTTTATTAAAATGTTATCTGTCTTAATTTACACTAGAGCTATAGACAGGTGACAGTTTATAAGAAAAACCCTGAAAAACCTCTACTTTGAGGGGATCCATTGACTCTGTTGTGTTGTGTTGGTCACATAGTTTACTTGTCCTCCTGGGAAGGAAAGTTCTCTGTAATTCTATACAAAGTTGTTCTGAGTGATGACCTTTATCCTGTGATGGAGTATTTCTAGCCTGATTAGCTCTCAGAGGATGACAGTATCGCCATGCATAGGGCATGAGAGGTCACTGAATGGTTTGATTAGTGTGAAATGTGCTATGGCCTTCAGTCATCAAACATCAACCCAACTGGACTCATATGGAAGATTCTGGACCGACATGAACACCAAGTAAGAATATATTTTGGAAGAATAGGGTTCTATCCCTCCAGTACAGTCTCCAGAGCTTTGGAGAATCAATGCCAAGGTGCATTAAAGTTGTTCTGGAGGCACATCGCTTCTCAATACCTTACAAAGACACTTTATATTGTTTTTTTTCCCCCTTTATTTTGTCACTCGTCTGTATCTCATTAGTCGCCATAGTTCTGAAAAGCTTCCTCTTCACATCTTCTCCTTGACCTGGAACAGAGTCTAAAGACAGTCATTTTTCAGAAACCAGGATAGATCTACTTTTAGAAAGCAGGAAGCTCACAATATCACCCCCAAGGTTCTGACTTTTTAAAGTTCCCCACAGTTGGCTGCATGCACTTAGGGAAAATATGCAAAATAGTTGAAGCTTATTAGAAGGACTTGTTTGTGACCCTTTATTGAAGCAGAACAAAATCTGTAATTCTATTCTATTTGACCGAAGGAAGACAGATTTAGTCTTCTAGTGGGGGCTCAGAGGCTTTATTAGTTCACTTTCACTCCACACTTCCTGGTTTGGATAGCTCTCTATTTGGCATACTTTACTTGCGATTCTATCAAAAGAACTGCCATGCTTTGATTGCAACATAAAGGTGAGTTTCTTAAGAGTAAACCATCAAAGAGACTGCACTATTGGAGTATGACACTAGCTGCTCTAGCGATCATAAAGTCTTTTCAACAAAACAGTGATAAAGAGTTGATCAGATATGACAGAGTGGTTAAGACGCTGTTCTTCTGCATACACACGATCAGTCATCAGTTAATTTCCTGCTGTGTTAACAATTCAGTCATTTCCTCCCCTCAGGCCGTCAGAGGGCATCTATCACGACCTGAAAGTCTTTTCCTCTCCACATGCTGCTCTCTCAAAATGTATTTTTCCTTTCCCCTCATGCTGGTTCCATCTCCCCAGGAGAGCGTGACAGGCCTATCACAGTCTCTGTGCTTTGTGTGTCTGTCTGGCCGTTGTGATATGAATTTCAGCCCTCCTGTCCAGATAGATCTGTCTGTGTGTCTAAAAAGGGGCTTTGAATATCGCAACATTGGTTTCTAAAAGAGAGTCTTACCTACAGATTACTCCAAACAGCACAAATGCTAAAAAGAGAGAAGAAAACACACTAATCCGTCAGGTACTCACAACCTTCCTGTGTGTGTGTGTATGTGAGGTATCTGCTCACAGTTAGAGGATTTAAAGATTAGATTCTGCATTAGTTTTTTTTTTTTTTTTTTAATTTCTTTTGGGGTAGTGAACAGCCCTGTGATTCTTAGGTGCAATTACTTTTTCATCCAGGTATATGATGTGTCTGTGTGTGGTGTATCTGTTTGCTTGTGTGCAGCCACAAACCTCTAATTTGTTTCTTTCACACACACAGGCATTCTCTGAATCTGGTATAACCTTTGGTAGATGCAAATTATAACTAGAAAAGTTAGTCAGTCGTGTGTAGCGGTGCAGAAATTCAAATTAAAATAGTCTGATTTGGTTCTTCTGGTGTGAATTTGAAATCTGTTAACAGAAGTCAACATGCATGGAAGAGAGATTCCAATAGAATTGGCTCAATACTGCAGAGACCTTTGTACCAGATGGTATTATTAGTTTGTAAAAGATCTGTAACAATGGGAATTTTTCAATTAACACTCTGAACCATGACAAGTTTTTTTCTCCTGGTGCATTTTTAGTCACTGTGGGATGATTTTCTGCTGCTATATAAAACAGTACTTCGATGGAAACAGCACAATAATGGATAAAAGTAGAGTTAATCATAGAAAGGTGTTACCAATACTTGGAAAAATAGTGACTCTATATACTAAAGATGTTTTACTACTGAGATTTTTCATTTGTGTCTGTGCTCCTAGCTGCTCTGTGTAAACACTGCCTGCAGTTCAGCCTTGTTCAGTCAAAAAGTCTCTGAATTTTTGTTGCGTGACTGTTTGTCACAGCTTAATGGCTAATGTCTTCACAGTTAGGATGAGGACCCCAGAATTTTTAGGTTTTTACAAGATATTTTTAGTTGAAATACTTTATTTTTGCTAAATTTTTCAATGAGAAATATTGTGTTTTTGATTAAATGTCACAATTTTAAGCTTAGATATCATTATTTTAAGCGACAAAATGGAACCTCACAGACAGTTAGATAATGAACTGTTGTAAAGGTGAATATCTGATGATTATTTCTGTTTTTACAGTTTCTGGCTCTGATAAAGAGTGTAATTCTGACTATTTTTTAAAGATAACATGCCCTTCAAATCCACTGGTTGGTTTCAGGGTTCACAGGGTTAACAATGCCACTGACAGTGAGCGATCACTTTGACAACACATTGATTACATTATCAAAACCTCTCGTAACATATGTTAAGTATTTTATTCATTTTGCAGAATATTTATAACAGTTGGATGTAAACATGAATAGAAACAGTAAGAGTGAGAGAGATGAGACGGAAAAAGAAGAGTTATGCAAGAGATGGATGCAGAGATGGAGGGAGAGAATCAAAGTATGTTGAAAACAGAAATGAAAGAGCTGTATTGAATGTTAAATGAGGTGGCTGGCTTGTTATCCCGTTTTACAGCTTTATTTCTACAGTATCTGTATATATAAAGAATATGAATTATACATTTAACAACAGGGTTTTGAAAACATTTCAGCCCATGACTCCAAATTGAGTTAATTCAGGATTACCTTGGGATTCTTGCAAAGTACAACGAGCTGGAAACACTTCACACTCAGTACCAACTTCAACCAGGCTTATGGCCTAATAGTGTCCCAACTCAACTTGGGTGATACACCAGATATACCGCAATAATATTGTTTATTTCCTTTTTGATTTGACAGATATGTTCAGCAATTGGAAATGTATATGCATATAGATATCAAAGGCAGTCTAATGTGGTTTGGTTTATTTACAGTTAGATTTTCTTTTTAAGACCCAAGATGGTAGTTTGCAACGTTTTATAGACCAGAAAAGTTTTGGATCCATTTTTTCATTGCTGGAGGGGTTCACTCCAGAGTTCAATACATACAGTATGTGATAACAACAGATTTTATAGAAGATTGCCTCTGAAATCCAGTCCAGATCCAAAGATTTACAAGGCAGTTAATGGACTGACCTCTGTCAACGCTGGTATAAAAAAAAAGCAGAGCTGAGAGTGAAGGAATGATAGCAGATGAAATGAAAGTGGAAAAAGTAAGATGGATAAAGACATGTCGGATTAAAGGCAGAGAAGAGCAGTGGTGGAAGAAGTATTCAGATCCTTTACTACAGTAAAAGTACCAATATAGCAATGACAAAATACTCCATTACAAGTAAAAGTTCTGCATGAAAACTCCTACTTAAGTAAAACTGCGTATTAGCTGCAAATGTAGTTAAGTATGAAGGAAATGTAGTTGTTTGGTCCCTCTGATTGATGTATTATCATATATGCCATCATTAGATTCATCAGTGGGTGAACAGAATGTTACTGTTGTAGCTGCTAGTTTGAACTGAATGATATATACTGCTTGGTATTCAAGGACACCAGATAAACCTGAAAGATGCAAGATGAAGTTCTGAAATCTGTTTTTGGTTTCTGGACTTTTTCTTTAGTCTTTGATTTTTGTTGAGATATTGACGATAAGAACATAAGAAAACACATGTATTGAAATGAAATCTTGAGAGAAGTGTAGAGGGAAAAATGACTCTTTGCTGGAGGTGTTGTTAACAACTCACTGACATCTGAAGTGTGAACCCGACTATACACTGCTTTTTGATCTCAGTAGCCAAAAAGATTGTGAACCACTGGTTTAATCTTTAACAATCTATTGTATTTTGTTGTGCAACATCTTCATCTTCAAAGTAACAAAAACTGTCAAATACATTCAGTGTTGTAGAATGTACAGTTTTTCCCTCTTAGATGTACTGAAGTGAAAGTATAAAACATCCATCCATCTATTATCCATATACCGCTTAATCCTCTGTAGGATCACGGGGGGACTGGAGTCTATCCCAGCCGACTCAGGGCAAAGGCAGGGGACACCCTGGACAGGTCACCAGTCTATCACAGGGCTACACATAGAGACAGACAACCAAGCACACTCACATTCACACCTATGGACAATTTAGAATAATCGATGAACCTTTTGGACAGTGGGAGCAAGCTGGAGTACCCACGCTTCACAGGGAGAACATGCAAACTCCACACAGAAAGATCCCAGGCGTCCTAACCGGGACGCGAACCGGGGATCTTCTAGCTGTGAGGTGACGGTGCTAACAACCGAGCCACAGTGCAGTCCTGACTATAACTAAAATAGATGTAACACTTGCTGTGCTCCATTGCTGTTGCATCAAATTTGGTAGCGTTTGAGTTGAGAATATTGAAAAGTGGATCAATAATAACAATGCTTGCTGAGCTATTGTTAGAAGGCTGTTAAGTATTCTGTATTTTAAAGTAAAAATGCCAATTTTCGCTTTTCAAATCCCACTCCGGCCTGGCGATAAAGATGCAAAGATGAATTATATTGTGTAAGTGTCTCCCTGTTATGGGCTATACATCTGGGGAAATTTCCGCTCGAAAAATTATGTGGAAATTTCAAAAAATAGCCTCGGGCTTAAGGGCTTAGACTGACTCAGCCTCCCCTCAGTCATTGAAATTGTGATTTTATGATCAGGAAATGACTGACAGTTTAGAATCACCAGTTAACCTCAGCATTTCTTTGGACTGTGGGAGGAGAACCTGGTGAGAACCCACGCTGCACAGGGAGAACATGCTAACTCCACACAGAAAAAACCCAGGCCGGGAATCGAACCAGGGATCTACTAGCTGAAACTGTACTTAAGTAGAGTATTTGAATAAGTGTGGAGGAGAGATAAAGGATGACCAGAGAAGCAGAGGTGTCTTCGGTTTATCAGTCCAATGTTCCTATCAAGCTACAGGTTAATGAATTCTGACCCTGAACATACTCGAGCACATGTGTTCTGCTAAAGTGTCCATTACAGGTCGAGAACAATGTGTTGGTTGAGTCATTTCCCAGTGACAGCTGAGTGCATGCTCTCTGCTCTTAATGCAAGTCATTAGCATGTATTACAGGACCTGATCGTTTGCTAGTAACGTCTGATCTTCAAGATGAGTCAGTAGCAGATGAAGGGATTGTTCCTTGGGGTCGGTGGATAATTTGTTCTGGTTATCACCTGTGTGTCCTGTCTTAGATAAAACACTGTTAGCTCAGAATCATCTCATTCCTTCATGCAGATAGAAAATGGCTTCACAAGACATCAAGGATTATCAGATATGTGGAAGATATGTGCTTTTGTGTCTGATGTGCACAATTCAGATTCCTGATTAGCTGTATGAATGAGGCCTGTGTGAAAATTCCCCCGCGTGGCCTGGCTTGATGTTTAAAAAAAACTAAATTTATGCATATTCTGTCTCTCTGTAGAATAAAAGATACACTGTAATTGTAGTTTTCAGGTGTGCATTTGCTCAGAAATGAGAATCCAGCTCTTCAGTTAATCTTGTGTGAATATTCCAGAAGAGAGCGGATTAGTCTCCTCTGGATCTGTGTGTATGTGCATAATGTGCATTCATGGCGTGTGTTTATGTTGTGTTTGTGCAGGATTTTTATATCCATACACAGATATGCATGCACGTGCCCTGTTGCAATCTGTGTGCCTCATCTATATGCTATTGTTGTTGTTGTGCACACGCTGGCAGTTTGCGCTGTAATGTTTTATGCTAGCCGAGGTGTAAATATTGAGGTGTGAGCGTATTATCGGCTTGGCTGGGCTCAGCCGCCGCTTTTTTCCAAGTCTCAACATCTCGACTGCTCATTAGCATAGTGGCTACATGAAAGAGCTGCGTCATCCCACTGGCACCGACGCACACATGCATGAGGGGCTGGAGCGACACCACAGACTTCCTTCAGAGGAGCAGCCATTAAAAACAGAACTGGAAATGTTTCTGGCTGCCGCATACTTCTGAGTGTGTGTCTGTGAGCGCGGCCTTGTGTACGTGCGTGGGTGTGTTTGTCATATGCTTTTTGAAGAAAGAGTAATGGGCAGAGCTCTGAAGGAATGTTTTTCTTGTTTTTTCTGCTTTGCTGTTCACTATAACTAAAAGGCTTCCTCTCTCTCTCTCTGTGTCTGTGTGTCTTTTTGTGTCTGCCATCAGGTCATCACACTGGAAGGATGGGTAGATATCATGTACTATGTCATGGACGCTCACTCCTTCTACAATTTTATATATTTTATACTGCTCATTATTGTAAGTACCACCTTTATTTACGTATTTTTTTGCTGTACTTAATGTGTAAACGTTCTCCCTAGGTCTCCAAAAGTGGATTTTTCATTTGATTTGATTCTAAATGTATTGCAGAGCATGGGTCTTTCTCTAAAATGTGGCTTTTTGCAGGGGTAACAGCCATTTGTACATTCTGGAGCTGACCCAGAGTTGTGTTTTCCACAATTTCTCACTCCACTGAGTCTAAATATGCGATTTACTTGTATTACATAACTCACAATTCCATATATATGATCTGATTTAGGCATCAAAGACAAATGAATAACCGATTTAATGAAACCCAGACAAAATTTAGAGACAAAACTAAAGATATTGGCAATATGAAAACTTTCTTTTACATAACACAATGCAGAAAAAGACCCCAAAAGTCAACAACACTGTTAGCACCGTCTGCAGCACATGTAGCAGAGCATGTGTTGGAGCTGAGCAGACGATGGTGCAGAGTCGAGCTTTGCCTTCACAGTAAGCTGCTATCTAGGTTGTGAAATATATTGCTTGAAAGTTAATAAACAATGAATCCATCATTGTCCCTCTTCGATTTAACTCAAAAATATGTATAAACAATATCAGCTAATAAATCAGTATCAGTATCAGTATACCACTCTAAACACATTATCTTCATAAGCCCTACACAGTCTGCAATATTCTGCTTTCAATGCTCAACAAATATGCACATGTATAACAGATATTTTGTGTACTTGCATCTCAATTCAACTGTGGAAAACCCAGAATAACCTTTCTATAGTTAACCACCGAACTCTGCTTGGAGCTGAAGTCTCCTCTGTTGAACCTCATAGACTTCTTACCGTGTATAATTTCACCCTCATCACGCTGTTGTGTTGTGTTGTGGGGGTTCTTGAAGATCCCGGCTTAGGCTATATTTTACAATGCCGTATGAGCTCCCTGCCCGCCTGTCGTTTGAAGTAAAAATGCTTATTATGCATTTGGAAGAGGAGAGGGGAGAGAACAAGAGGGGACGGGAGCGAGGATGGCCTACAAAAAAGGACTGAAAGAAAAACATCCACATAGGAAGTGGGTGAGACAGAATTAAGACGAATGGAAGTGTCCGAAAATACAATTCAATAAACAAATGGAGGAAGGATGCGTCTAATTTCCTAACAGTAACATACAGTAATAACATGTTAAGTACAGATTGCATTACAGTGTTGATATATATTTCTAACTTCCTGCCAAAGCCGCCTCATTGGAGCAAAATTCAGATTTCATTATTTCCAAGTAATGATAAAAGCAAAGTGAGTTTTATCCTCCCAGCAACACAGGCTGCATCTTAATAATATATAAGCCATTATAATGCTTCTTGTTGACAGAACGTTTTATTGCACTTTTAACACCACAAGGAGGGATAAAGTCAACAGCGAGTTGTTCCTTAAATCAAATATTGATGAAGTAGCCACAGTGTTTAGTTTTCTATTCCAGCAGCGGGGTCTCTTGCCACTCTATCAGCGCTTTCATAGGTCTGCTGGGTGCTCCTTGTATCATTAGAAATCTGCCTTGCTGTGGTTTTATTAGGCTTGCTGCTAGAGCTGCTCTTTACCTCCCCCAACCAGGTGGGCTCTTTCTTCATGATCAACTTGTGCCTCGTGGTCATCGCCACCCAGTTCTCTGAGACGAAGCAGAGGGAGAACGCCCTGATGAGGGAGCAGCGCGCCCGCTACATGTCCAACGACTCCACGCTCGCCAGTTACAGCGAACCGGGCTCATGCTATGAGGAGATGTTGCGCTACATTAGTCACCTTTACCGCAAGTTAACCCGCAGGCTGCAGAGGATATACTCTGGATGGCACAGGTACGACACAGACTGGGAATGTCCAGGCAAATACAGGTGAAATTACATTATGTAGTCTTTGCAGATCCTCCTGTGGCTAAGTATGCTTTGTTCTAAGCATTTAATAATTCAGTGGGCTGTGGTAATTGTCTGTTTTCCTGAATTGCATCACCAACTTGCAAAACTGTTGCATCCCCAGAGATTTGTTCCAATGCAAATATTCACAAACACAAAGCAGAATAAACATTACGACCCCTTATTAATCTGTAAGTTACACCTTCTCCATTTGTGTTCAGTTATTGTTTCACGGCTCTTGTCCTTTGAACAGTAAACGGCGTAAAAAGGTGAACCCTAACGGCAGTGGGGGAGGCAGCAACGGTGGCGGCAACGGACACGGCCACAGTTCGAGCAGAGGTTGCGGAGGCTCATGCCCGGGTAACACGTTGTGGTTGAGGCCGATCCATAACCTCCTGCAGCACCATCAGCACCAGCACTGTCGCCTCAGCAACGGCGGGCAGCACACCATCAGCGTGGTGACCGCCGAGCACATGGACAGGGGAGGACGTATGGGAGGAGGGGAGGAACTGGAGATGAAGTCGCTCGCTGTCCGGAGAGGGAGTGCAAATGGAAGTAGCAGCGACAGCCCGACCGCGGTGACCCAGGGCATGGGGGCGCTACTGGGGCGG
>OMNN01059178.1:3396-18111 GCA_900302755.1 Chromis chromis
GTGTGTATGTGTGTGTGTGAGTGTGTGTGAAACTGCACAAATATATCGGGACGTTTGTGTACTGAGTCAAGAGTGTGTGGAGAATGAATGTGCTTTGGCCGTATGTATGTTAAGGGGTGAATGCTTTGTGTATGGAAGCTTATTGTATGATTGTGTGCGTGTGCGTGTGTGTGTGTGTGTGTGTGTGTGTGTGTGTGTGTGTGTGTGTGTATGTGTTGAGCCTGGGCCAGGGTATCAGTGACGGTTCAGTATCTCTCGCACTCATATTAGAGGCACCTCAGCGCACAATCTCTCAGGGTTGGCTAACCCTGGCAGTCACATACTTACACATACAGTGACACACACCCACATACAATTTGTCTGGGTTCAGCGTCTCCGGCTCTCTGAACTCCTGCCCTGCTACACACCAAACACATGCCGACTCCCACAACACACACACACACACACACAGATCACATGCCCACAGCAGGGCACATCAGATCACTCGGAGTTTGATTCTTTCTCCCCCTCTCTCTCCCTCTCTCTCCCCCCGCCCCAGGCCTCTCCCTCTCTCAGCTCTCATCCAAGGGAATAATGAGAAATATGGAAATGTGCTCCGTCAAACTCTCTGTGACTAACTCTCCCTCTCCTCCCCTCCCTCGCTCCGTCTGTCTCCCTTTTTCTCCCCTCTCTGTGTCTTCTCTATCATCTTCTCCTCGCTTTATCTCCCCCTCGTCCCTGTTCTGTTTTTCATTCCTTCTCCTCATTTCTCCGAGCCCCCTTTCCGTCTACGTCCCTCACTTCTCATGCATCTCCTTGCTCCTCCACGCCGCCTCTCTGTCTCATGTACTCGATTTCACTTTAACTCTCTCTCACCCCCTCTCACCCTCTCTCTCTCTTCCTCCTCTCAGAGCCCTTCAGTGCATCAGTTTGGGTGATGATGTTTGTGATGCTGCTCATTGTCACAGCCATCGCCGTCTTCCTCTTTGAGTTTGTCAGTCCGCTGGGCTTCAACCGCAACTTGGCCCAAGGCAAAGGTAGGCTTATACACACACACAATCAGGAGTATCACACCAATTGTTTCTCCCAGGAGCAAGAAGCACAAGTTTCCCCTGAAGCAAAAGAAGTGACCCGTTATTACTCAGACAATCCAGGTGATGTTCAAGGGCATTAACATTTTCCTCCCAAAGCTAAAGCTGTAATCTGAGGCGTCATCAGAAACCAGAACCTGGAGCTGCCCTGCTGGCTCTGAACTGGAGATTAATGTTGTGTTCACGCCAAATTACATTTTTGGCTTAATTCAACATTTAAATGAGCTAAAGGCCAATCCAGGGGTAGAAAGTGAGCAATGCTTTTTTCTTTTTCTTTGATTTTTCTTTCAGTCCTGCTAAAAAAACAGATCAATAAATCCTGGTTTTCTGTTTTTTTTTTATCCTACACTGATTGAACAGCAATTGCAACAACAATGTGGACTTTTACAAACAGATTCAGTTTTCAGAAAAACACTATCTGAGAAGAGATTTTGAAAAGTAAAATTGTTAACTTTCTTAACTATTGACATAGACATGCATTTGGACGACCATTGACTTAATACTGTGTGTAATTAACCCTCGATATCAACATTAATTCACTTATCACTGAAGACCCAAAGCAGTAGTTTGACATAATGTGCTTATTTGCTGTTTTGTCAAGCATTTTAAGCCTGTTACCTCTCTCATGTCTGCTCCTTAAAGGTAGAGTCAGCATTTCTAATCCAATACAGTTTTTGTCAAACTCAGTGAATATCTCCTCACGGTCCGTTAGCCGTCTGCTGAAAGAAATAGACAGTGTTGGTACACAGACCCGACTCTGTAAATGGAAAAACAAAGTGGCTGTGACTGATCCGCACAAAACTATTCCAGTGTGTCCGATGCTCATCCATGCTTTCACACAGGAGGCCGAGATTCACATCCCACCGATCACATGTTGGCGGACACAATGATAGCTTCATGTCAGAAGCTTGGTCAGAGGGCCAGTTTGACATATCAAGGCTTTCTTTGTGTAAGTCGGCTCGACAAAAACCAAAACCCCAGTCAGAGTTAACGGGTATCACGGAGGTGGTATTTCTTTGTTAACTCAGGCTTTCTGCTTCAAACAAAACAGGACGTTTACCGCGTCATGTGACTCTTCTTCCGCACAAAATGAACCGATCGTGTGCAGCTGCTTCAGTCAACAGGTTGTTAAAATGGAGAACAATGAGGAATCTAAAGTTTATGATGGTAAAAAAGCAGCTGGATAGCTCAGTGACTGTGACTAAGACCCCAGACCTTGGCATGGGAGATCGATGGTTCAAATCCCGGTCAGGGCGCAGTTATCCAGTAAGGACCCTTAGACAAGGTACTTAATGCTGCCCCGCCTACCTACCTACCTATGTACGTCGCTTTGGATAAAAGCGTCTGCTAAATGAAATCGTAACCTCGTCGTATCGTAAAAAGTGTTGCGACTGGAAATGATGCAAGACAGGAAAGCTGGTAGAAAACTGTTAAACGTGTATAATGTATTTATTTTATACAGACAGCTGCACAATAAAGCTGTTAAACTTTAAACTTCATATATATTAAACATGATATTGTATTGAAGTGCATTTAGGTCTGACACTGTCACATAATGCAAGATGTCATTCGGTGGTTTTAGTAACGTACAGACCAACAGGTTTGCAGAAAAAACATATTCCCTCAGCTGAGAATCTGTATCGCTGTAAAGGGAGGTGCTTCTTATAGCCGATTAACATGGATATCTAGCAGGTAAAAAAAAGATCCACCTTCATGATACTGAAAACTCTGACTTTAGGCTCAACGTACCTCGCTAATCCACTAATCTCGCTTCGTAGTACGGCCCTCAGGTCTCAGCATCACAGTTGTTTTGTTAAATTCAGGACAATATCAAGGTTTGAGGTCACAACATGTTTGAAGCTCTTCCTTCATTTTCTGGGTTACTTGGGTGATGAGTCTCACCCCGTCTGATATATGATTGATTAGCTGAAAAAGAGCAACAGTAAAGCAATAAAATAAATGCCAAAGGTGTGTTGATTCATAACGTACATCACAAACAAATCCGGGAGAAAAGACGTTTGCCTCAAAATGAAATTAAGAATGCAGTTTAGCTGTATGGGAATGGGATTTTTGGGAGACAGGGCTGCATGCTAAATATCTAAATATGCTAATTGAATAATAATAATAAAAATATGTAAATAACATGCACACACACACACAGAACCACGCCCTGATGAATAACATAACACACATACAACTGCACTCTTGCACAACATACACTGCACTTTAGTTTATGATCTCAACCTCAACCTTTTTTCTAATGTTCTATTGTTTTTCTAAAGATTTGTCCTTTTTATAATGTCTTATTGTTGTTGCACAGCCATGAGAACAGTCACTTTGCATTTCACTGCACATACTGTATGATCATGTGACAAATAAAAACTCTTGAATCTTGAATAAAAAAATAATTCAAATGTTGTTTTATATCAACTGTTTTAATCCATTCAAAAAATGAAGGTAGTTATATATATATAAAGTTATATAAGGGAGTATTTGTTGAGTTTTGTCATCACTGTGAGGTTACTGCACAATCAACCAAGCTAGCTGTTTCCCGTTTCTAGTGGTCATGCTAAGCTAAGCTAACAGGTTTTTTTAGTGGTTGGAGCTTCATATACACAGACGTGAGAGTAATATCTTTTTTTTTTCATTAAACTTTCAGAGAAAGGGCAAATACATGTATTTCCCCAAATCTCAAAGCATTCCTTTAGCAGTTAGGTCATGACTTCATGTTACGTGCAAACGCTTGTAGCTGAGAAGCTTTGAAGGCCGTAAATCAATGCATCAAAAACAGCATGCACCTTCTTTTTGACCTTGTGTTGTGGAAAACACGATGAATTGAGGCTTTGCAGGCGCAAATATCTGTAGGGAGTATCTCAATAGCAGGTCTACATTTCATGAGAAGTTTTTTTCTTTTCTCTGCAAGATATCTGTCTGAAAAACATCCTTTTAGATTTGGTTTTGGCCGCAAATAGAAAATCTGATCACTTCAGTGGACAGCGGTTTCTTTATTACATTTGTTTGTGGCTTTGATTTGATTTGGCCAAAATAAATTTTGGTCTCCACCTTTTTATTGTTCTTCTAGCCCGAGCAAATGCCTGTTTTTCACAATGGCTGTTGCAAAAATGTGCAAGCTGTAGGCATAAATAAAAATTAAAGCCAATAATATCATTTCATTATTTACAATGTCACCCCTCTGGTCATGTTAAATTAAATAGCCTTCCATCTACACATTATGCCCTCATTATACAGTACTAGTTACATAACAAAATATATCAAATTCAAAACACACAATGCCCTCAAACATTTTACATTTTTCTTTTGGAGGCTCTTTTATGGCACATATGATGAACTGTAAAAACGTAGAACCTCTGTAATGAACAGTCGATAGGCGACAGCAAGGCTGGAATTTTATTGAACGGAAAAGAGGATTTCTATTGGATTGCGCAAAAACAATCATTGTCACACTATCAGCTGAAAATGTGAATTTGAGGCTTCACACAGTTTCACCTGCCACAGTCCTGCAGCACGTAATCTCTTTTCACTTTATCTTTTTAATTGTTCCCTCTGTTCCCCCCGCCTCTCTCTCTCTCTCTCTCTCTCTCTCTCTCAGATCCGCACGGTCCATCATTCACCATCGGTAAGGCCATATGGCTGCTGTGGGGTCTGGTGTTCAACAACTCTGTCCCCGTACAGAACCCGAAGGGCACCACCAGTAAGTTCATTGTCTCGGTGTGGGCCTTCTTCGCCGTCATCTTCCTGGCCTCCTACACTGCCAACCTGGCTGCTTTCATGATCCAGGAAGAGTTTGTGGACCAAGTCACTGGACTCTCGGACAAGAAGGTAGGATTACACACATATAGACGGACAGAAACACACACACTCACACACACACACACACACAGAGGAAACTAAACGCATTCACAGTCAGGGTTGCTCTTGTAATGGATGCCAGCCCTGCGGCCAGACAGGACTCTCTGGGGAGTGCCCTTGGGCTTCAACAGCCCAAACCCTCTGGCCGTAGCTGTCACCACGCTAACACTGCCAGCACAGCAGACCTACAGGCACACGCACACACACACACACACACACACACACACACAGCCTGCACAGATCAAAGGCGTGTGTGTTTGTGTTTGGTTATGTGTGTGTGTGTGTGTGTGTGTGTGTGTGTGTGTGTAGTTTGCAGAGGCTGGCAGTGTCAGCAGAACCCCAGCCAGTCTTACGCTAGACTGGACACACAATGATGATGACTGATGAGTCCACTCCACTGTCTCTCCTTCCTCCTCCCCTCTCCTCCCCCTCTCCTTCACTTTCACACTTTAGCTCCCCCTCCTACTCGGACTCACTGTCTTCCCCTTCTTTTTATCTTACTTTGTCTCTTCCTGCTGTCACTCACTCCTGCTCTTTGTCTTTGAACCCCTTTGTGTTTGCTTTTTTTGGCACTCCCGTCTCATGTTGTCATTATAAACGACCTGTCTCCCTTTCACTTTCTTTATTTTTCCTCCACGCAGTTCCAGAGTCCGTACTCCTATTCCCCTCCATTTCGCTTCGGGACGGTTCCCAACGGCAGCACCGAGCGCAACATCAGGAAGAACTACCCAGACATGCATCAGTACATGACCAAATACCATCAGAGCGGCGTCCAGGATGCACTCGTCAGCCTCAAGACGGGGTACTGTAAACTTGTCAAGCCAAATCACATCAAGTCGAGGTTCATTATACCTGAGGGGATACTTCTGTTTGCAAACAGCATGCATGCCTAAGAACATACGAAAACCAACAAAAAAAAGAAACAACAAGACATTGCATCACACAGGAACCTGACCCCATGGGGCCCAGCACTAGCTTATGCTAAAATGCTGCAGTGTTTCTGTCACTGACGGTATAAAGCATCCACTGTCTGCTCATTATCGAGGTTTGTTGCTGCTCGAACGAGGAAGCTGCCAAAACAGAGAGAGCGTAATTTGTTCTGGAGTTTGCTACCTTTATTCTTCCTCCTAAACTAATAGAAGGAAGGCTGCAGTGCTTTTATTTGTTCATTAGTTTTCTGTGCTTTGATCTTTAGGGTATATTCTCCAAACATAATTTTACTTTTTGCTATTCCCGTATCTGCAATAATTACTTTATTGATAGTGCATATCAAATAGATATAGTTTTGTTTCTCATCTTTTAGGCTTTGTTTATACAACATCAAAACTGTATAATGAATGTGCTCAGCAGAATCGTCAATATTTAGCTGAATACTTTGGCAAATATGGTTGTTTTGACAGAAGAAAACAGGAACGCTCGGGAGTTTGAGTAAAATTTTTGTCCAAACACGGAATAGGCTGCCACACAAGACACATATTTTAAAATGCTTCATATTCTTTAATGAATTTATATTGTTTTTTAATGCTGTGCACAGGGAAACGAATATCTGTTTAAAATTCTCTGTGCGGCAACAACACTCAGACTCAACAGATAGCCCATGTGCTCATTTAAAATATGCCCTTTGGTGAACAGCTACATTCAAACTGTTTTATATTTATGCATACATATCTAACATAGAGGGGCCCCCAGGATGCATTCATTTGATTATATGTAAGCGTTTTTTTCCCATAATGAAGTTAAAAACAGGGTTTTTCTGCCGTATAGGATGGTGATAGCGGGTTCCTCGTTACATTGTGTTTGATTAACCATTCATCAGGCCTCCTGTTCTGCTGAGCTCAGATGTATCAGGCCCACATTGGTGGATTTCCATGTCAGATACAAATTGTGGGCCCTCAGTATGAATGCAGCTTGTCATGTCAGAATAATGACAAAAACCTGCGAGTAAAGCAGTGGAGCTCTGCGCGAACAAAGGCATTTCACATGCGTGGATATTTGCTGGCCTAGCACACCGACTGGAGAGTAGCCTCAGTCACAGCCCGAGTCCAGATCTGCTTTGCATGTGAAATAACAGCTCCAAGAAAACCGAGTGATGCGAGTAATCCAACACTGTTACTGTCACAACACTATATCCACATTAGTAGTGCTGCATTCGTCAGTGTTGAAGTGCCTGTTGGTTTGTGTTTAACATAGTTCTGGTTAAATACAAACTACAAATACAATACACTTTTTTTTATAATTTCATTTTCGTAAGATTTTTAATACACAAAAACACTTTGAACAATGTTAACAAAAGGAAGTGATCCATCTCATTATTTATACATTTATAGATTTGTAAAACTAAAGTCTGGTCTTTGTGGGGTTACATAATTAACCCATTTATCGCATCGTGATACGAATACTTCCAGTTTATGGTTGACATCTACTGTTATCCTCTCCATCTTGTAAATGTCCATTGTTATGTCCATCCACATATTTAGAGTTGGTCTCTCTTGTGATAGCCTACAGTACGCTTTTTAAATGCATTTTGATTGAAATACATTCATATTTAAAAAGAAGACAATATGAATGCTTGGAATAACAGAAGAATATGTTGTGTCCTGTTTATTTTTTTGCTTGATATCTTAAAAACAATGTCTATTGGTCACCAGTTGTTAGAGGTTAGATCAGAATGGGGTGTTCAGGTAAGGACCTAAGTGCAGACACTCAGGAAACAGCAGGCAGGTTGTAGCAAAAAAAAAAACACAAAAGAAATTTAATCCAACAATACAAATGTTGGGAAACAACGCCTGGAGAAAAATAAGAAGATCCAAAACAGAAAAAAAGAATTTCAACATACAAAAACTCAAATTAGGTGAGTCATTAGGTAGTTTAAAAGGAGGGAAACAAACAAGGTACCAAAAAAACTAAATGTACAAACCGGAAAGATGAGGTGAACAAGAGGTAAGCAAACAGGAGATCAAACAGGACGAACCGACAAAAGACGGGAAGAAGCAGGACTATATATACACAGAGAACTAATTGGAGAAAGACAATACATAAATGAAACTAACGAGGGCGATCACAGTGGAGGGAAACAGAGACAAAGCGACAAAGTAAAACTACAAGAGGCACACAAGGACAGGCATCATTAGAAAATATAACAGGAAATCACTGAGCCAAACTTTCGAAATAGAAAGATTAATCAATTAGTTGTGAACCGTTCAATTAATTGGCAGCCATTTTCAAATCCATTATCCATATCATTAGTAATTTTTGACGGGGAAAAAAAGTAAAAATTCTCTAAATCAAGCTTCTTAAGTATGAAGGTTTTTTCACTCCTCTGACAGTAAGTTGAATCTTTGGGTTGTGGACAAAACAGGACATTTGATCGCGTCATTTTGGGTTTTGGGGAAACACTGATTGACTCTTCTCACCGTTATCTAACAGTCTACAGAGTCAACAGTCCTTCAACAGTTCAAAATATGAGCTGTGAGACATCAGTGAATACTTTTTCTTCCTCAGGTTATTCAATTATTATTATGCTTTTTTTATTACTATTTCAAGGCCTGAAGAGGTAAAAGTAATTCAGGATCTCAGAAGAAAAAGTTTTCTTATTTCTTCAACAATCTTGTAACCTCACAGCTTTATCATGGGACACATTAGGGGGTCTCAACCAACAGATTGGGAACCACTGCTTGGAAGGAATGTGTGATGTTTTTATGAAATACACTTATTGATTTTCTTGCTGAGAGTTACATAATGTCTATATGCTAAATAAGAAGCTTCAGGCAGCTGCTAATTAGCTTAGCTTAGCATAAAAGAAACAGCCAGACTCGGCAAAATGGAGCAAGTGCAGCATTATATCTTGTTTGTTTGATCTGTTTAAGCCAGGGGTGTCAAACTTCGGTCCTCGAGGGCAACAATCCAGCATGTTTTAGATGTTTCCCTCTTCCAACATACTTGCTTCAAATGATCAGCTCATCATCAAGCTCTTCAGAAGCCTGATAACAATCCTGATCATTTGAATTAGGTGTGTTGGAAGAGGGAAACATCTCAAACATGCAGGATTGTGGCCCTCGAGGACCGCAGTTTGACACCCCTGGACAATTGATTATTTTGTATACTGAGGTGTCTTTTTCTGAGCTTTATCTTCATATTTTAGATTTATATGCTGGGAGAGACATCGTGAGTGAAATAAGGGTCAACTTCATGGCTGAGCATTTCCACTTTGAAACTGCAGTTGATGGTAGTCTCAAAAACACACAGATTCAGACAGCCGGAGTTTTATACATAGCAAACCTAAAGAATCAATCCTGGGACTTTCTAACATCATTCTTCTTTAGAATAACATCTATGTCTGGCTTGAATTACTCTACTATTACAACTTGGCATAGTGTCGTGTGGTGCAGTTTTCCAGTGTTTAGGCAGAGTCGTAGGTGAGCTGGTGTGCCCGAGCTGCAGTGCACATCGTAAACGAAGCAAGGTAGAGTTCTGCACGGCTACATGTCAGCTATTTTAGGGCATGGGGGGATTATTTTCATGAAAAAGACTTATAAATAAGTAATTTTGATGGACAAAGATGAGGTTTTTAGAGGTTTAGTCACTTACCAGAGAGGAGTTTTAACAGATATCAAAGAAATATTGTTTCATCTAACCCAAGAAAGCAAGTAAGTGTTGCTTCTCCTTTAAACCAGACAGACCCAGAGTTGTACTCAAGTTGTTACAAAAGAAGGTGTAAAAAAAAAAAAGGCAGTTTGTGGTTTTGGGGCTGGTTGTGTGGGATCACTTCTTGGCAACTTCACTGTGACGACAAGACTTCAGGAAGTTGGCTTCACTTTCATATTTAACCAACATCTGCGAGACGGTGATTAAAGATTTCAGATGAGTCCCAGAATGACACATATGTTTTTGTAACGTCACGGGTTGGGTTTATGAGATGCAAGCAGTTGATTAAACAGTTGAGAAGCATGTTTTAGCTCAATATGGAAAAACATTCAGTATATCAAGACAGTTAGGAGAAAGCCAGGCTGGACTTGGTAGTAAATTCAGAATGTATGCTTTTCTTACAGAAAGCTGGATGCTTTCATCTATGACGCTGCAGTGTTGAACTACATGGCGGGCAGAGACGATGGCTGTAAGCTGGTGACCATCGGCAGCGGCTACATCTTCGCCACCACAGGCTATGGCATCGCTCTGCAGAAAGGATCCTACTGGAAGCGACTAGTGGATCTGGCCATACTGGGCATCATAGGAGACGGTGAGACATCCGGACACATTGACATTCTGCACCATCTCAGTCGCTGAATTGAAATTTTGAAGTTCCTTAACTTGCTGCAGGTCTTTAGTTTCAGAACCGTTGTGTCACTGCTCAGCTTTCCCTCCTTTATCCCCCAACACTCAGCCTCTCTCCTCCCTCCTTCTGTCAGAAAGCTATCAGGGGCTAGTCTTAACACACCATTTCATCATCATTACTCTGTGTGGGTTTGTGTGTGTGTGTGTGTGTGTGTGTGCCCACCGTGTCCTGTTATGTTTACTCCTCCAGATTGTTCTGTATAATAAGCTGTGAGATGGTGCGAATGGAAGAAAGAGAATGAGCCAGACAGAAATCAAACTGCTGAAACCACTAAAGCGCTTCGCTTCACACCCGGCCTTTTTATTCAGGGCAAACATCCTCATGCGCAGCCACACACATACTCAGACGCACACACACACACACACTCAATCTGATAATTTCTCCCATTTTTCCTTATCACTCCATCACTATCAATTCTTCCCCCTCCTCCTACAACCCTTTTTTTCACTCCACCTCCTGTCTCCTTTCCATTACGATCTATTTACCACTTCACCTCTCGCCCCTCCCTTCTCCTCTCCATCTTCCCCCGTAATGATACACCCGTTTTACCACAGCCGCTCATCCCCTCGTCCCTTTTTTTCCCTCTCTCCCTCCTTCAATTGCTTTTCCCTCTGTCCTCACACCTTTCTTCCTGCTGCAGCCTTAAACCTTTGCTTCGCCTTTACCCACAGGTGAGATGGAGGAGCTGGAGGCCCAGTGGCTGACTGGGATCTGCCACAATGAGAAGAACGAGGTGATGTCCAGCCAGTTGGACATAGACAACATGGCGGGGGTCTTCTACATGCTAGCCACCGCTATGGGCCTCTCCATCCTCACCTTCATCTCTGAGCACCTGTTCTACTGGAGGCTGAGATACTGCTTCACTGGTGTCTGCTCTGGAAGGCCGGGTCTGCTCTTTACTATCAGCAGGGTGAGGAAGAGGAAGCAGTTTATAACCCTCAAACTCTGCTTTAGGATCCTGGGTTGCAGCTTTCACCTCTGTCTCCTCTCATAAGAAGTTGCTGTTAGAATTCAGAGCGCTTACTGATCATACACCATCCTCCAGAGTGCAGTGAATGGTGTGCAGCATCGATTCCACTGGTTGTTACGATATCAATATCAAGATTGGGGATGGGAATTTCTTGTAGTGTTATTGATATTTAACAGCTGACTATGAGGAATTAAAGAGAAAAAAGAGTGAGCTAAACACAGGAAAACAGCAAGAGAAACAACTGTACTTTTGATTTATCTCATCGTAGTTGCATGCTGGAGCATGAAGAAAAGGAAGAGGAAAACAACTCTGCACATTATTGCGACTTTGAAGACAGGCTGCGAGCCTTTATGGTGTTTAACGGCATCAATTCCAACATCACAGTAAATTACGAAAAACGATTAGTCTGTTGCTGTGTTGTTGTGGAAAAATTTCATCTCAAACAAAACAGTCAAATTTTAATCCTTTATCTGTCTCATTTGCCTAATCTTCATGCTTCTCCAGATGCACTGGAAATGCATCGAGCGAAAGGGGCTTTCAGTTGTGTGAACAGATGACATGTGTCTTAAACTCACATGACTGTTACTCAAAGTCTACAGAAGTGTGTATTTGTGATTCAAATGTCTGAAACACACACTGTTAAGATACAGAAGGAAACTGTGTGTGGGTGATAAAAGAGGAAAGATAGGGGAATGGTGTGATTACAGAGCCCAGCTGAGGCAGAGATGAATCCACTGCTGCGCATATGGACGGCAGGATAGAGGAATCAACCAGCTGAGAGGATGAGAACGTGGACACACACACTCGCATACGAAAGCACAAAGCTTGCTGTCTCTTTCACCCCCACACACAGTACGTCTAGCAAAGTTAAAAATGGTTACCAGCAAACGGGTGGAGTGAGGTGAGGGATGGGCTTGACCACACACAGGCAGACAGAAAGACAGACAGATGCACACAAACCTAAATATACGCACACAAAACACAAATGGGCACACCCAGACAGACCTTTCCTTCATTATTCATAAGTCATGTCTCTGTGTTAGGCAGGGCTTTTATTCCAGACGAGCAGCATTTCACACATTAAGTGTTGTACAAAAAGAGCGCCATGTGTGTCTCTGTGTGTCTGTGTATGTGTGTGTGTGTGTGTGTCTCTGTATGTGTGTGTGTGTGTGTCTCGGCGTGCGCATGCCTTTAGAGCAGCGACGCTGGAGGTTAAGTGGCTCGAGGAAGAACATCTCCTTGCACTCAGAGGCCCCGTCCAGTGACATCACCACCTAAATTTAATTTTCCGGGCGCCTCTGAAAGCAGCTCATCTAAAAAAGTGGCGATTATCTCTTCTAGCCACATCACAAAACAAAATGAGGTGAAGGTTTGCAGTAAGCGCACCCCAGGAAGGATGCAGAGGTCTCTGCTAATTTACCTTTCAAGGAAATTATACTTGTGCATGCCTGAACTTTTTCTGTGAAGTCAGTAGGTTGCGAATTACACTAACTGTTCTATTATCTCTTTTATCTCCCTCCTCGCCGCCTCTCATTTCCTTTCCTTTTTTCTTTTCTTTAATATCCTCTCCTTCCTCTTCTCCTCTCAGGGTATATGGAGCTGTATCCACGGCGTTCATATAGATATGAAGAAGAAGGCACCGGAGCTCGACTTCAGTCCTCAAGCCAACATGCTGCACTTGCTCAAATCTGCCAAGTCCATTGCTTTGTCTTCTCCCAAACGCAACACTGTCCTCTTGCAACCGAGCATCCTAGACGTGATGACAGGGAAAGGTACTGTAATACTTTAACATGCGGTTTAATGTACACTCTATATTTTCAGTAGGATTCAGATCATAATTGAGAGATTCTACCTGCCCAGATCAGGCAAACATGACACCTGGGATAGAGTCTTCACACATACTGACTTTAATCTGCCTTTTGTATACCGTCTACGTATGCATAAGTAAAGGTGACTCCTTTCACCTTGTTGGCTCCAGACTGTAATCCGATTGACTGTCATGAACAAGCCTGCCTCATGATTAGAAACACATTAGATGGCACACACAGCGTACCAATAGATAATATATCAGCTAACTGGCTGAGCATCCATCCAAACATCCATCTATTGTATCTGCTGTCTGAGGTGCATCTCTCCTTGTCTCCTAGGTAACTCACTCCATAGTCTGCCTCAGAAGGGTCCTGGTCTCTATAGCAACGCTGCGGGTCCACAGGGTTTCCTGTCATTGTCCGGGAGACACAAAAACCTCCTTAATAACGCTGCGCCATTTCCTGTGCAACAAAAAGTCCCCGCTCTCCAGACCAGCCCCAACAAGCCCCAGCTGTCAATCACCAACGACAACGGCCAGACCCGCATGGCCGGACCGGCCCTCACCGCATCGAAGCCTCGAGCCCTGTGGAAGAAAAGCGTAGAGACGCTGAAGACTCAGCCGACTGTCGTATCTCCAGGACCAAGTCCCGCCCCATCATCTGGGCCCGGACCTCCAACAATGAAGAGCCAACGCTACCTGCCCGAAGAGCCGCCGCACTCTGACATCTCAGAGTGTTCCAGTCGGCCGCCATCACACAAAGATTCTGACTCCATGGCGGCGAGGGGCGGATTTAAGCCAATCAATCAGCTGAGGAAGAGAGGTGGGGGTGGAGGAGGAGGCGGTGCAGGAGCCAAGATCTACTCCATTGACTCAGACCAAGCCAGTCTCCAGTCTGCTCCCCCGTACCAGCGAGACAGCCAGGGGGGAGGTGATGACCACAGTTACCCCCCTGACCTGTTTCCACCTGACAGCACATACTCACACACTCACACACACTCTCACCAGGCAGACGCACCCATTCTGCAGCTGAGCGCCAGCCTCCTGCACCACAGTCACAGCGCTGAGGCCGACCTGCACTCGCTGAAGGACAAGAAATACAGCACGTACACACACAGCAGGTATTACACTCAGCATAAAATACACATAAAAACACGATTCAAGTTCAAGCTTGTATTGTCTCTCTGTGTATAATCAGTGACGTCCTCTCTCTTTCCAGTGTGAAGGACAAGGCTGGAGGTTCATTCGACCAACCGGCTGCAGGTCAGGGGACACAAGGCATCAGGCCCGGCCACTGTCGCTCCTGCCTGACCAAGCTGAGCGGTTACTCCGGTCTCTACACTGTCCGTTCACCACAAGCCCGCTGCGATGCCTGCGCCCACCTTGGGAACTTGTACGACATCAGCGAAGACCACCTGCACTCGCACTACTCCCACACGCACCCACACAGCGGGGACATGTTTACACACTACCTTCCCCAGAGCGAGCTGGGCCTGGTGGGCGAAGGGGACGGGCTCGTCAGCCACTTCGAGCCCTCCCCTTCCTCGCCATCTCCTCTACCCACCTCCTCGTCGGCCCAGCACCTCCAGCTGAGCCGCCAGCACTCCTACGAGAACGTGCTTCCGGACGGCATTCCTGAGCGGCAGGCGCAGCCGCACCCCCACCT
>OMNN01059196.1:1727-15422 GCA_900302755.1 Chromis chromis
CTCCCCCCCCACCCCCTTCTTTCTTCCATCACAATTACTGGAGTACAAAACCATCAAAATTATTCATCTGTTCCTTTTTTCAATTTGCCATTCTTTTTTTCATTTCCTGTAATTCATGTGTGTTCTTTATTTTTATCAGTCCTATGGAGCTGCTCATGTATTTATTCATGCTTTCAGCCTCTGATGGGCAACATGGATGAAGCTGAATAGACTCTCTCTCTCTGTGTGTGTGTGTGTGTGTGTGTGTGTGTGTGTGTGTGTGTGTGTGTGTGTGTGTGTGTGTGTGTGTGTGGCTTCGCTGTAGACCTTCTCCATTGTGTTGTTTCTAAGAGAAGGTCTTAATCTAGCCACTGCCATTACCGCTGCTGAGACCTCCAGCCTCCACCTCCCCTCTCACCCTGATGTTGTGCCCAGCCACGGAGGCCCTTTAGTGGATCGCTTGGCAAGCCAGATCAGGGTCTTGGGTCCGGGGCTTGGCCTGGATCCCTGGTCCTCATCCTCCAGCACCGACGCCCCCTGCAGCCCCACAATGGAGCCTCCGTCCTGGCCTGACTTGGCCCTGCCGCCGCCTTGCTGGCTCGGGGCCTGGATGGATGGACGGAGGGATGGATGGAGGGATGGATGGAGGGATGGAGGGGGAAGGAAGCCTGTAGCTGGATGTGCAGTGGAGTGAGGAGAGGTGGAGAGGCTAACAATGCTATCAGAGAGCTGGCGACCGCCTCTCCAAAGCACACACAGACACATAGTGCCGTGTTTGTCTTTATTTATCACAGCTCTTCACACATAGATGACAACAAAGGAAGAAAGGCAGCGAGCAGAAAGAGAGAAACAGAGCTGCTTCAAACAAACTAAAGGCAGAGACACACCGTTAAATACTAACAAGTCAAACGAGGAGAGTTGTGGAGAAATAGCAGAACACAATGTGAATAAAAGAGGAAAGATGGTCTGTTGGCCGGAGCCTGGCTGACATTGGGCCTTCTGGGTCCCCATGGAAACAAAAATCAACATGTTTGCTTGAAATGCTTTCATTAACGCCTTGTAGCCGAGCCAAAAACCTCGGCGAGGGATGAGGAGACAAATAATGCAAACAAACAAAGGATAAAAAGACAGAAAAAAGCGAAAAACTAACTTAGCAAAGGCAGTTTTCTGTCTCTTTTTTGCACATCTGCTCAGTGACCCGTGTCGGTTTGTACACAGCGAGGCAGGCAGAGTTTCAGTCGCCGTCACCGTGGGATCAAACTGCTCAGTGTGTTTGTCTGTTGTATTATAATCATCGCCGTTGGCACATTACAATAAGTAGCTTAGACAAACAGTTTGACTTTGTAAAAATCAGAAAAGATAAAAATTAATTAACCTTTCAGCATCTTTTAAAATCTACAGTAACATTAATAAGAAATAAAAGCATAACTCAATCTTTTTGTTGTATTTCATGTATAATTGTAATAAATGTGAAATGTCCAGCTTAGAGCATAGAGCTGAGTGTAATCAAGCAAGGAGAAAGTAGGACATCTGCACACACAGACACACACACACACACACACACACACACACACACACACACACACACACACACACGCACGCACGCACGCACGCACACACACACACACACACACACACACACACACACAGAGAGCTCTGGCATAACGACAATCAATTAAAACTGCTCTTCTTCCTTCCTTTAATTGAAATTGAATTACAGAGGTTTTAACGGAGCACGTAAGGAAACGCCTCGGGCTCCTCGGAGCGCTGCTCTGAAGAAGTTTAGGGTAAAAGCACGGACAGTAATGGGGCTGTTAAACACAGAAAACACACACAGCAGGCTGATTAAATGGTGAAGCTCAGTGTAGCTGAAGTAAACGTGTCTAGAAGGAATCTCTAATAATCACATCATGTTTTATTTTACTGCAAAGGAAATCATTTCTACATTTAATCTTCATTTTATTTCAGTTGCATTCACTCAAAAACAAATGTTTAGATGTAAATTTCTGCAACCTCAGTGTACCACGTTGCTCATAATTAACAGCAGTTATTTCATTCAGTCAACAAGTTTAATGTCTGCAGTGAAAATGTGTGTTTGAAAGCACTTTTAACTCCAGCCTTTTTCTCCTTCAAGTCATTCTCAGTGTGATTAAAGACACTCAGAGCAGGTTGTTACTGAAACTGGAATTTAATCTAAAATTACCTTTTCTTATTTCTGTCTTTGTGTTCTGGAGGAATTCTGCTAAAACAAATGTGTTAAATTCCATTTAGGCTTGATCAGGTTTCTACAGGGTTTAAATAACTGGACTGATTCAGGTCTAAGTGCTTTAGATGGATTTTCAGGTGGCTCAGGTATTTTCCTGTTATGTTGTTTTTAAAATATATTGCTTCCACAATCAGTCACACTTTAATGTACCTGATATTACTCATTACTTTGTACCAGGTGTTCATTTATATTTTGAAAACCCCCTGAAAGGTGAGACATGAAATCTAAGACACCGTCCATGTTAGCAGGTCAGTGAGAACAATGCTGGAATAAGTCAGCAATAAGATTCTTAACCAGGAAACCAGGTTCATGTTGGTCTTGAGTTTTGCTTTTGTTTACTTCTGATTCTCACTTGTTGTTTAGATGGTTTTAGGCACCAAATCTGTGGTTTTGTGGGAAATTATCCCTGTTTGGTCGATGATGATACCTACTTCTTAGATTAAGTTTAGGCTCCAAAGCTGTTTGGTTAAGTTTAGGAAAAAGGCATAATTTGGGTGAAAATATAACTGTTTACGTTATGTTTGAAGCCTTTCATCCATTTTTTGGTTTAGCATAAAAAGCATAAATAAATAGCACAGATTTGTTGATTTCAATTGTGTGACAAACAAATGTAATCTAATAGATAATACCTTTTGTTGCACTTTTGTTGTACAGGAATGTCATTATTAGATAGTTTAGATTATTAAGCTTTAGTCTTTACTGGTTCCAGCAGGAGGTGGAGACTGATGAAGCAGGAAGGATGGAGGGAAACTTTAGGACAGAAGAGTTTAAAGATGAGAAAGAGAGAAAAGCGGCTGGACGGATGGTTTACATGCAGGAGCTGGAACAAGTAGACCAATAAGGAAGGACAGTGAGGGGAAAAGAGACGATGAGTTTGAAATAAATACAGGAGATGAAAAAACAGGTTGATAAAGAGAGCAGAAAGTAGAAAAGAGCGGCGGGTTAGAAGAGGAATAAAGAGCAAACCAATGAAAGGCAGCGAGCCGAGCCAAGCTGTGATTCCCAGTAAGAGTCGGCTCTTCATCCGCCGCTGAACCAGCCTTCAGTAGAACAAAGCCGCTCACTTATCGGACATTTTTCATCTCTCCCTCCTCTGTGTGACTCAGTGGGAGAACCCTCACCCTCACACCTCCCCTCCCGCTTCACACACACACCTACACACCTACACACACCACACACACCTACACACCTACACACACCACACACACCTACACACATCTTCACACACCACACACACCTATACACACCTACACACTTACACACACCACACACACCTACACTAACCACACACACCTGTGAATGTTCAGTATGCTGATTCCATGGACCAGTCATTAGCTCCCTTCATCCACACTCATGTCAGGACTTCAGCTTCCCTCCTGCCTCCATCTCGGCCCACCGCTTCGGGTCGAGAGGTGCTGTGACGACTCCGCCACCTGCTGTCTGATAACACATAAACAAACCAAGAGCCCAACCCCACAATCACAGCTCAGTAAAACCTCACACTCCATTTACCTTCAGTGCAGGTGACTGGCTGGGCGCTGAGTGGATGTGGTGGAGGGGAAACAGTCTTAGAGTGGGATAGAGGACTTTAGAGAATATCAACAAAGTGGAGAATACAGAGAGACAGAGCAGAAAGATAGAAACAGACCAATTAAGAGATGATATGTGGCCAAAAGTATGTGGACGCCCTTTTGTTTGGAGCTTTTTTCATGATTTTGTGCAGCACATAATGATGCTTCAGAAAAGAGAGCGTATTGTGGCTTTAGCACAAAAATGAAAAGAAAATAGTTTTAACAATTTGGTGTGGAAGAACTTGATAGAGTCTAGATATTAAATTGGATTGCAACAGTCAGGTCTTTAAAATAGACCCAGAAAATGTTTCCAGAAGAAGGACTTGAGCAGCAGGTTGATTCCTGCCTGCAGGTTTGGATAAATGCACAAGAAGAGCGTAACGAAATCCAGATCTGGAAAAGCTGCTGTATTTCAGCCTCATGGCAGAAACATCCTGACCCACCGCTCACCCCTCCATCTTGTTTGTGTACCGGTTTATTTGTTGGAAACAACAACAACAACAACAGCACCCATCCTCTGTAATTATTCCTCAGTGCTGCTTCACTCACTGTAATTATACACCCATACTGTGTGTGTGTGTGTGTGTGTGTGTGTGTGTGTGTGTGTGTGAGTCATGCATGTACGCGTGTGCTACAGTGTTGAATACATGCGTTAGTGCGTTAATTTGTGTATAAGGCTGCGTTTGTTGTGTGTCCGTGCATGTCAACAACAATTACACACCCATATTTGCCAGAAAAAGAGAGAGAGGATGAAGGGACAACAAGCTGAGGTCTTTGTTGCTAAATGACTGTGATTCACCATCAGGACACCCATTTAGTTTAAGTGTGCTGCTCATTCGTTGCCTCTGTGTGTGTGTGTGTGTGTTACTGTGTGTTAGTGTGTGTAGCGAGTGTGTGAAATAAAGATGAGAAGATGTAACAGACACACAGGAAGAGACATAACAGGACAATGGAAGTGTGTGTGCTCTCAGTAACATCAAGAACTGGCAGTTCACCAAACTCTGTGTGTTCATTAGCGTGTACATAATTATGTGCGTTTGTGTAGAAGCATCTGTATGTGTGTTAGTGTGTGTGCGCGTGTGTGTGAGTTTTGGGTTCATGTGATCAGTCTGCCACATTACTGCTCTCACTGGGACGTTTTAACTCCACCTAAAGTCTCTTTCAGTGTTTTCTGTCTAATTTGTTCTTTTAACAGTTTTTCTCACAGCTCATTTTAAAGCATTTTAAACTCAGTGGGGGATTCAGAAGCATCTGAATGTAATGAAACCAATGTTTAGGGTTTTTTATTGTTTCTAAGATATATAGAGTGTGAGATGATGACAGATGATCATATTTATTGCCATGAGGACTAGAAAAGTTTACTTAATGTGATTTATTAGATTTGTTTCCTGTCAGAAGCTTCTACCTCTTTCTGGACGGTCAAATGAAATGGGGATAACATCATATAGAAGTGATAAATAAGGCAAATCTTCATTACCACAGTTTAAAAGTCTGTAGTTGGAGGTAGCGGATGATTTCCCCTGGAGGCGACGTCTAAAACTACACACACCTTGTTTACATACCAGCAAGAATAATGAAAAAGACAATTATTCAAATTCAGGTGTCAGAAAATTGTCTTCTTTTTACCAAATCCATCCTCAAGCACCAAGCAGCATCCAGATACTTTCTTATTTCCTCAGGTAACTTCTGCTGAGGGGCTCCTTTGACCCTTCCAGCTGAGTCTGATCCATTATTAATGTCTGAACATGGTCTCTAAGGAGCTGCCATCCATTATTAATGCTTGACAATCTCTCCGTTCCTCTCACAGGATCTCCACCACGTTCTTATCGCCATCCGTCCTCAACGTCCATCTGACCGAGCGTCTGGAGAAAAGCTAATAACAGGTGTGTCTTCCTACCTCTTCATCTTCCTCCTCCTCCTCTTCCTCCCGTCTTCAATCTGTCTGATTTCTTCAAGGTCAACAGGGTTTTTACAAGGTGCTAAATGTGCTAACCGTGTCTTTGTGTGCACCACCTGGGAAAGGTGGCAACCTGCTAAATATGTGTTTGTATTAATAATGTATGAAGACAGTCGTACTTCTTGAGATGATTAACTTGCTGATGGACACACACACGCACACACACACACACACACACACACACACACACACACACACACACACACACACACACACACACTTCATCTGTCATGTGTGTTTACTCACATCTGCCCACATCTGTCCAAATGCACGACTTAAAACCTCTATAACTCTGTTTGATTAGACACATTTACATCATCATGCCAGCACGAGATTCAGTGACATTTAACTACTTTAGGGGTGTTTTAAGGAGATTGTTGTCTAAAGGTTTTAGTTTTTGAGCTGCATTTCACACCTGCTGTTGTGAACCTGATTTTGCATCAAATCTTGACACAAAGAGAACATTGCTGTTACAGGGAAAACGCAGAAGTTGCATTAAGACTGGTTATGCTAGAAAAGAGCTGGTTTGCATGATGTCTAGTCCAGCTATGTCAGAAATTAAAGGAGATTTAAAGCAAATTTTGAGTAAAAAGAAGCACATTTTCAGTCTCTGGAAGACGTGTGTGGTGTTGCATTCTGGTAAAAAGTGTAGGAAGTACTTCTAATGCTGGTAAGGAGAGGGAGGAGAGGGGTCTGAAACATATCCTCAGAGACTTTACGCGAAGAGTCTCCGTCATCCACACCTTTATAATTCATCATTTAAAGAGTTGTTGAAGTAGTTGATGCTGGACTGTGGAGGAGCTTTGATTTGTAGAAACTTTCCATTGACGTTGCTAGAAGCTCTAAATTCTCCAGATATCCTGTGCTGTGTTCGCCCAGGTATATTCTTGGTACTGCAACTTGCTGATGTATGCTGTGAAAGCGTAATGTAACATGCAGGCTTCCAGAAACGTCCACAGGAGCTACATATGTTTTTCTGTATTCCACATAGTATGAATTGTAGTAGTACGTAGTATGAAACATCATGCACTTTTAAAATTCACGTCAGTCTGCACACATGGACGCTAAAAGCAAGAACTGGCCTTTATATTACAGAAAGAAACACACCTTTTTATCTTATGTGAAGCTCAAGAAACAAAGGCAAAGGAAGCAAAGACTAAAAGTTAGAAAAATATATAAATGTTTGTGACGTCAAGGTCACAGCTGTGGATCACAGTCAGTTACTATGCAAATGAAATGTTCCATATTCAGCACAAAGATGGTCAGAACATCACACAGAGTTTCCATAAAGACATCAGGAGCTTTAAAGTGATTATTAGACTTATTATGAATCTCATTAGTGAACATTTAGATTTATGTTTGTGGCTAATAAACTCATCCAGCGCTGTTCAGAGCAGAATCAGGGAAGAAAACACAAAGCTAGTGTACAGAGTGCGTGTGCGATGAACAGATGAGTGTGTGTGTCGGTAACAGACGGTGTTGTGGCCTTTTGCTGGCACAGGAGTGTCCTCAGGTGTGTGTGTGACAGTTATTGTATCCTCAGGTGCATCTAGGAGGGAGTCCTGGGTTTAGTCTTTTGGCAGGAGCTGGTTGTGTGTGTTCTCCTGGATCTTCTTCCAGAGATGATAGTCTGTAATTACCTCTATACCAAGACTGTTGCCAGCCTCAGAAGAATCACACAATCATCTTACAAACACACTCACACACACTTTCCTGTGCTGATTATTAAACTCAACACACATTAAACTCAGTGCAGCTTTATCTTGTTACTTTCCGGTTTTCTCTCAACATTGCGGCTTCTTAACAGATTCTTGTAATAAAAATCAGTTCTTGTATTTTAATTAGCGTTCAGTCTGCTTTCATATCCCCATGAACTTCATAAATGCCACATATTCAACAAATAACAATTAGGCTTAATTAAGATGATTAAAACCTCCCATCTAATCCGTCAACACGCCGTGTTTATAGCGTCTCCTCTTCATGCTTCACAAATCAAGAAGATAACTGTATAATGACTGCTTAACGAGGATGTCCTTAAGATCCATATTCACAAACAAACATGTCCTTAAGACAGGCACCGTTATCAATAGCTGTTAATTAAATTCTTGTGCTATTAATGAAAGACTTGCTGTTTATCGTGAGCTTGACGTGTGCGCTTGTTGTTTGTTTTCTCTAATGAAAAGATTTCACCTTGTGGGCTGCTGTCGGTGTTTGTGTGCAGAGATGTATGTACAGTATTTGGTGCTTTTGCTGCTTTAAAGTGAGGCACAAATGGACAAATTTGACAAGTGGGAAAACAAATCATAGCCGACGTGGGCAATTAGAAAACGAAGAGAACCCGAGAAGAATGATGACAAAAAAAGCAAAGTAGTTTTAAATGACTGACCTAAATGACTAAACAGCTCTCTTTCTAGTTTCACTTTAATTTGGTCTTTTCTCCTTTACTGTGGTGTAAATGTAATTTTGGATGCTTACAGCTTTGAATAAGGACATTAAACCTCTGAGACTCCTAAAATATCTCTATTGGATGGATGCAGTGACTTGATGCTGCTGCAGCTCGGTGAGGAAGTTTATTCTGTGATTTGATGACCTGAACATATGTGAATCTGATATCTCCTTTTCTTTAGACACTCAGTAAGCGGAACCATCAAGGCCACTTTAATATGAAATCTTTGAAAAGAGCCGCTGATGTCTGTGAATGTAGATCATCACATTTATAGCTCATCTCTGGCAAATATATGAATTTAAAATGACTATTGGATCGATCATTTTAGTTTGTCTCTCACTAAATGCAGCCCACTGGAACCTGTGTGATTTATTTCCATGTGTTTCATTGACCATCACTCATATTCTAATTACAGTTAATGCAGAGTTTGTTTAGTAGAAATGGTGCTAATGTGGCAACAGTTTCTCAGAATCCTCTTTTTCTTTTCCCTTCGTTTCTCCTGTTTCAGCGCTCGCTACCATCTGTTCATCTTTATCTGAGGAGGAGTCACTTTCCTCTCTGTTCTCTGTTTTCTGACATTGTGACCTGGACTGCTGCCCCTGAATCTGGTTTATCAGAAAAGAGGAGCTTTTCTTTAAACCTGCACCCTTCATATTGTAAAATTTATGGCGTGTGTTTCTATTTTTCTTGACAAAGTGTTGCTCAGATCCATTTCGCTGGCCGTGTCTTTGTTTCCTCCCTCCTCTCATGTCTCCTGCTTCCCTCCATCTCAGGGCATATGTCAAGAGGAAGCAAGCATCTGCTCCTTGAGAGGGATTTAGTGTCTGGCGCTCTGTTGTTCAGAAGTCCGTCAGTATGGCCGTGCACTGTTGGCGAGGAAGCAGGACATGGAGCTGGAGGGAGGCGCTGCTTGATTTCATTTTGGTGTCTGTTTCTTGGTGGGAATCTCTGTGAAGGCAGAATGACAGAGGTGCACCTGCTAGTGAAAAGGAAGCCGTGTGAAGGATGTGAAAATGAAACGAGGAACAAAAGCTGCAAGTGTGAGTGTCTGTTGGGATGAATGATAAACCAAACTCTTAAATGTGAAGGCCAAGTGAGGCTTTGTGTTGAAGAGCCAAGTGTGAAGCAGGTGGAATGACTTGACACATTTCAGAAAAGTTTATTTTCAGCCTGGAGATGTGCGATCAGAATAAAGGAAGCATCTATTCAGCGGCTTCATTATTGTCACTATTCTTTCAGCACAAGTACATCATTAACAGTAATATTCTGGGACAATGACCTCATAAATAAATGAGGTCTTAGAAATTAAAACATCGCTTTGCATCGCTCCGGTTTACTGCTTTGTATCAAAATGTTAAAATATTAAAGGTTCCAACTCAACTTGTATGTTCAAGACCTTAGGTTTGAAGTAGCTGATTGGAGGAAATCTCTCGTCTTTAACCCTCTGAACCCCAAAAACTGCTCCGCTTTGCTGACTTCATTATAAAGTCCTGCACCTTGAATAGAAGAAGAGAACTCAGAAATGCAGTTTGTGCAGTATAATGCAGATATAGTGCTATAATTCATTTAAAAAAAGAAAAGAAATGTATGTATTTGTATTACAGAGTTTTAAAAAAAAACACTACCTCCAGTTCAGTCTAATTCATCCAAAAAGTTTTTGAATTTTTGTCTAGTGACTGTTGGTCGTAGCTGAGCTAATGGCTTCTCATTCGCCCAAAGATCCTGGACTTTTTTTTTCCAGAATCTGGAATTTTTGGCTAATTTTTAATTGTAGAATAAAGTGATTTTGATTAAATACATTTTGATCATTTTCCCGATGGAATGGGGTGCCACAGATGAATAGTTCAAGGACTGTTGGAAAGGTGAAAATAGGATGCCTGTAAATGGTTTTACAGCTTCTTTCTATGATATATGGTGTAATTTTGGCAGTTTTCTAACGATAACATTTCTTTCAGAACCTGCAGGTTTGGGGGTTCTGAGTGTTCAACAGTTTGGTTCCTTCAGGTGAATATTTGTGTCTCTAAATGATAATTTTTTTGTTGTTGTTTATTCCAAATAAATTATAACTGATTGTCTGCATATGAGTTTGGATGGTTGCAAAATCAGACACAAGTGTCACCAGAACTTTGTGACATTTGGAGCAGGAATGTTTTGGGGAGCTAATTTGAAGGAATTAAATCTGGACTTTGGTTTCTCTGCATTCATGAGGTCTGATCCAGTTTCTGTAACAACCTGAAGATCAGATCAGCTTTGACTTGATCCAAATGAATCAATAAATCAAACATGAGTCATCTGATTAAACCTTATATCTGTACGGGATATGCTGTAAGTACGTTTAATGATGGACTTGAATGGTCACAGTTAATCTCATCAGTTGCTGCCACACTGAACGTTCCTGCCCTTTCTTTATTAAAAAAAATTAAATTAAATTAAAAAATTCCATTTTCAAGTTTCTCTCTGATCTTTTTTCCTCCGCTGCTGTTTAAGACACAATCAGTGCATTTAGGGTCTAATCTGCTAATCACTGCCTGACAAGAAATGAAACTTCTGTAATCATTTTTTCTTCATTAATGATGTTTGCAGTCAGAACTGTCCGATGCTGCAGATGTGATCCGAGAATCACTTGTCTGAATGTTTACAGCCTCAGTGTGATACAAGTTCAACTGAATTTCTGACGGTCACACAGTAAACACATTTAATGAACCAATTAACAGCATTTTAAACACACAACAAAGCTGCTATTCAGTTTCTCCATATCTCCTTACAGTGAAGACAAAAGAGGCTCTGAGCTACAGACCCAAAGGTCAAGCAGCTGTTTCATATTTACGTGTAAACAGATCAGATTTTCATTTCTGCTGCTCATGTTTCTGATGAAGGTCTGGTTTTGTATGTACATGTCAGTTGTGTCACTGAAGGTGACAGCAGGTTGTTGGTCCTTGGAACTTTTAATTGGCTTTGTTCCTTTGTGTTGTGTTATATACTGTAGGTGTGATTTAATTAGAGTCACCAAACTGTACCTCTCTGTCTTTTATGTTTCTGCTGTAAGAAGACTCTCGTATTACAGTTTACACCAAACAAAGCCCCTTTATGATTAGAAATTCTACTAAATGTAGATAAATCTCTCAAAGCTGTTAAAAACAGTACAAACAAGTACAGAGTCGTGGTTGCTGTTGTTACTTAAAAAAATTGCATTTTTCCATTGATTTTTGTGCCATTTTTTTGCTTTTTATGAGAATTTATCTAGTTTTTATTTAACATAAGCACAGATAAATTTATATTTTCATGAAAATAACAACTAAAAATACCAATAATGAAGCCAGAGCCTATTCAAATGACTAACGCTGCCACACACCTACACACATTCGTGCACTTTTAAGACCCCTTCGCTCCGCAATTTAGCGCAAGAATAAACAACAGCGAGGGAAAAGAAAAGAGTAAATGTGTCATTAATAAAAAAGGAAGACGAGCTAATTGTGTTGCATGCTCTGGAAAAATCAAAAATCCATTAGAGCGAGGGGAAAAGGACAGTGAACATGGCTTTTTGAAAAACAGATGATGTCTCACAAAAGAAGAAAAGCCAAGAGCGCTTTTACCTTTAATTTGCTCCTATATCCTCGATTTAAGATGCTCTTCTTGTGCAAGACTGTTTGTGTGCGTCTGTGTTATTGTCGTACTCTGCTTAATGCATGCCAATGAGTCAGGCAAGAGCAACTTTATCTAATCTCCATAAATGGCCATAAGGTTCAGGGAGGTCACACACACACACACACACGCACGCACGCGTGCGCGCGCGCACACACACACACACACACACACACACACACACACTTTGCCATGAGAGAGGCAGCATAAGGAGACAATAATTGAGAGGAATTAGAAGGACTGATAGACTGGGAGACAGAATGGACTCTGGGTGAAACTATTAGCTCGGCTGTTCGGCTCAGAAAGGTCAGAACAAAGAACATCTTTAACACTTTTTACTCAGACCAGGTAAAAGGTAGAAGTCAGGTGAGTTCACTCAGGGTTTGATTTTTAACTTTCCTCCCGTTGCTCTTAAAACATTCACATAATTACGACTTGTGTATCTCATAATTACAGTTTAATATCTGATCATTTTAGAAACATCTGGTAATTACGAGAATATGATCTTTTGATTATTACTATTAAGTGACCGGCTGATGTGATGTTTGTGACCAGAACACAAAAGGAGCATCAGATAGAATCAAATAAATAGTGTTTAGATGCATAGTCACTATAATGCACTATTTCATATTACACAATGTTTACAGTTTTTTTTGATTGCTAAGACGCATTGGTCGAAACTGAAGCGACATGTTCAAAACGCTTAACACAGTCTGCATTACCATCATGCAGCTCAGCTCAACAGTTAATCTCATGCCCAAAAGTGTGTCTCACCAACAAAACACTTCATACTTGTCTCAAAAGAAGCTCATTCAACAAAACACTAGCACATTGTCTCACTTTGGAAACACACACAATCACTCTTAACAAACAGAACGACAAAATACTAACAACAAAGAACATTACATCAAATACATCTTATATTTCAAGTTTGAATGATTTTTGTCAGGTAAATCAATATTTTACATAGGATCTTTTGCACTTTAATAGTTCGAAATTATTGTATATGCTGTAATATATTGTAACAACACTGAATCAGGAATGCAGAGATTTATTCAAGAACTTTTGTGCTTTTGCATAAGTACTTCAGGACCATACAAAACATAAAGATTACGTAAACAGAATAATGCAGAATCTTAGAATTACAGGAGTAGAATACAAATTACAGTAAGAGATAAAACTAAAAAACAACACATGTATACTGTAATATTCAGACCCTGTCATCTGCATTCTCTCTCCTGGCTGCTGTTCTCTCTCTACCAACTTCACCCATTGCTCTTTGATCCATACTTGCACAGGAAAAAGAATCAGAAGCCCCTCCTTTTGTATATGCTTTCTAATGAGGCCAAACGAAGATCACCTGAATCAGTTTTCAGCTGAAAACTACCATCAGCTGTTTGTAATTGCATCTTCGTTTTATTTATTTTTCACTATTGCTAAAACACAAAACCCAACTCTCTAAACCAAATGACCAGTTCCCTAAACGCATTTAATAAAACTAGCTGTATGTGCAGCTTTGTGTTGGTTGGGATGTACACTGTTTTTGTGGGAAAAATAAAATATATTTCTTCCCGTGTAAGTGTGTGTTCTGAGTATAAAAACAATATTCTAAAATATTTTACAACACACTTATGTATGTACAGTCTGTAGTAAGTGTAACACTGAACAAAAAAAGGCCGAAGTCATTATGATGAATAGAGAAGAAGTGTTTTCCATTCATCGTAGTGTTTTACATTCAGCACATCAGTGTTCAACTGGTTCTTATAAATGTCTAATCATATGATGGTTTGTGTGTGTCATTTGAACACAAAATACCATTTTGAGAAGAAATAAC
>OMNN01059218.1:3620-20408 GCA_900302755.1 Chromis chromis
TTTTTTTTTTTTTTTTTTTTTTTTTTTTTTTACAATTGACATGTAAAGAAATATTTTTTATATGACTTTACTAGTTATTATTTGTAATTTAACAAAGCAGGGAAAATCTGTGAAATAACAGTAAATAGTTTTGGTTTTATTTCTAAATTTAAAAAATTATTATTTTATAATAATAATAATCTAACCTTTATTGATCTCCTTGGGGAAATTCCTTCTCTGCATTTGACCGATCCTATTCAAGTTAACCTTAACTATACATACTAGGAGCAGTGGGCTGCCGCGTTGCAGTGCCCTGGGAGCAGTCAGGGGTTAAAGGCCTTGCTCAAGGGCCCACAGTGGTGGTGACTGGGACAAGTGGTGGCTCGAACCAACTCGAACTGGCAAGCCACCGGTTACAAGTTCGCTTCACAAACCACTAGGCCACCACTGCCCCCAGCAGTGTAGATCTTTTTGTTGTTGTTGTTGTTGGGTAGGCTCCAAAATGACTGTAGGTGATTATTTGCTCATTAGAGGATAAAAATTTTCATTATTATAAATCTTGGTGAAATCATCTCTAAATGTGAACGTTCAATCAATGTCTTTAGTTAGTGAAAAACTTTCACTTTTGTACTAGATGTAAATGCCTTTTCAACAGGAAAATGCTTACTGGGTTGTATACAGGTTGCAAATAGCCTACTGTCAAATATTAGTCAGTTTTGCCTTAACTGTAATAAATATCTTAAATTTATATTTCTATTCATGATGCTAGTCATTAAGTAACGTACCATTATGAAAAAACTTAGAAATGTAAAATTCTGATATGATGCACTTTCTTTGAATGCTATCATTATTTAACATTTGTCCACAGATAAAGCAGACAGAGCCTAAATGCTAATTATAAGCAAAGCTGTCCTTTATTTTAGTAAGAGATGAACTGATTCTCACCAGGCATGTCTCAGGAAGAAGAGAAAAGGATTCTAATGTAGACTTTGTAAACTCTGACATGTAAATTCACTCGGATATTTGAAATCATATTCATTTTCCTTTGTACACGAGCAGTTCACTTGTGTATGATTGGTGTCAAAACACCCACTTGTTTTGTTTTGTAAAGTCTTACACACACCAGCAGCATCTTGATGGATTTGTCCAGAACAACAACAGTTTTATCACCTTCACTCCTCAGACATGGCTGAAAATTTGGAAGTGATGAGTGTCAAGATGCAACATGCACTTAAAAATTTTTTATGTACAGGCCAAAAAATAGAAGAATAAAATATTTTACTAGTAAAGACACCACTAAATTGCTGACATTAATGTTACGACAATATAAGATGTGTATCATTACCATGTACACCAATCAGCCACAACATTATGACCACTGACAGGTGAAGTGAATAACATTGATCATATTGGTACTATGTGGTGTTCTGCTGGAAAACCTTGGATTTTAACATCCGTGTTGATGAGACTTAGACACCCAAATAAACATTGTCCCAGAACAAGCACACTCCCTCATGCAAATGGGAATCCCAAATGTCACTGGCCTACCCCTGCAGGAAAATGCACCCCACCACATGGCAAAGGCATCAACCAATCAGGAACATCTTGAGAAACATGACAATCACCTAAGATGTTGATTTGATCTCCAAACTTCCTAGAGCCCATTCTGATTAAGCATCAACAGGATGCAGTGGAACAAGTTGGATTGACAGAGGCCCCACTACACAAGCCAGAGTACCCAAAGGATCCACTGCCAACGTCCTGGTGCCAGACCCCATAGGACACCCTGAGAGGTCCTCTTGTCCATGCCCAATGGTTCAGAGCATTTCTGACCACATAAGGGGGACCAACACAATATTAGGCAGGTGGTCATAATGTTATGCCTGATTGGTGTATAGTTCTATATACAGGAATAACAGGTACATCAGATTATGACATGATTAATGGAAGAACAGGGTTATTTGGGTATTTCTATACATCTGAGTTACTCAAAAATGCAGGAAATCTAACATTTTTCTCTCTTAACTTGCCATCATTGTCCTTAAAAGTTGTGAACGGTATACTTTACATCTCATAACACCTAGTTTTGTGTGAACAGCATTTTGTGACAGGTGTGGTGCATAAATAAGGCTTTACAATTAGTCCTGACACCTAAGTTTATTTTACTTATGCAGGTATTCTGAATCATGTTTGCAACAGTCTTAGACTTTACAGTCTGTCATCTATAACATTTTAACCAACCATTTTTGCTTTTGGACTTGTCAAATGGTAATTATGACTGTTGTAAATTCTTACATTTTTATTGATACACAGTCGCATATAGTTCGGGTTTGACCTGTTAAAAAAAGACAGTCTTATAGCCCGGACACGTGGTTTTGTTTTTTAACAAGATGACCAAGATGGTGTTTACTGGACTTCAACAGGGAAAGAAAGAAGAAAAAACAAAGTTCTGATACAAAAATCTATTCCTAGTTTAGATTTTTGGGGACACATGGGGTCATTTTAACATTTATTGAAATTAAACTATGTGAAATAGTAAACAAAAAACTATGTATTTGTTGGTGTTAACAACCAAAACTTGAGCCTTACAACACACTGCTTTTTGAAAGAAGCCAATCTAATCATTAAGCTGAGGTTATGTTTTTGCCGGCGTTTGTCTGTCTGTTTGTTTGTTTGTTAGCAAGATAACTTGAAAAGTTATGAACTGATTTTGATGAAAATTTCAGGAAATGTTGATAATGGGACAAGGAACAGGTGATTACATTTTGGTGCCCCCCCCATCCCCCCCGCTCCCTCCCTCCGAAGTATATTCGTCATTAATTGGACCCCAACATCCATCACAGCAGCTCAATTTTTAGATTTTAGCGCCTCGCACCGGAAAAACAGAATGCTTCTATGTGTCCAGGTTATGCTGACCAGTGTTTCAGTTACTTGAAATGTATGTATTACACAACAAGATTCCCAACAGGAGACTTGAGGCCTTCTCATGTATGGAATTTCAGTCTGAAAGAGGCTTCTAGACTCCAACTACATCTACAGGGATGACTTCTCACATCTATGAAGAGGTGGCTTTCTCTATAAGGAATGTAGGACTTAGAGTTTCTTATCTGGTCAAGACACTAAATATGGCGAGCCTAGAGGATGAGAGTTTTGTGCTCAGCATCATGTTAGAAATAGGCCGTCATTATGGTTCTTCTCTGGAAAAGAGAGCGAGAGGGATGCTGGACAAATATGTCCTTCACTCTCTATTGCAATGGAATAAATTTATCAACAACCCAACAGAGTGTTCGTTTTATTTTTCATGGTAATAAGAGCCATGGCAGTATTTCTATGGTACAGTCAACTGGCTGATCCACCATTCTTGTCCAGAGTGGATCGCCCCAAAACTATTGTCTGGATGGCAATGACATTTTCTTTCATCTGGTACCCTGAGACAGTATGCTGATTAATATACCTGCAAAACTCAAGACATCACCATCAGTCTCAGCTGTACTTTGTGTTACTTTGTTCACAGACCCCTGAAGGTATCCTGTTGTATTAAGCATCAATACATTAGCAGTAGATCCTTTAAGTATTGGAAGTTGTAAGGTGGGTCCTCCATGGATCCCACTTGTTTTTCTAGCACATCCCATAGTTGCTTGATTGGACTGAGATCTGGAGGATTTGGAGGCCAAGTTAACACCTTGAACTGTTCTTCAAATCATACTCGAACAATGTATTGTAGGGGTATTATCTAGCAGAATAAGGCCACTTCCATCAGGGAATATGAAGGTGTGGACGTGGTCTGCGACAATGCTTAGGTGAGTGGTATGCGTGAAAGTATCATCCACATGGATGGCAAGGCCCAGCATAGAAGCAGAACATCGCCAAGGGCATCACACTGTCTCTACTGGCTAAACGTGATTCATCAGACCAGACCACCTTCTCCCATTGCTCTATTGTCCAGTTCTGATGTGTACATGCCCACTGTAGGTGCTTTAAGCAGTGGACAGGGGTCAGCAACAGCCAGGGGTGGGCTGGGGTTGCAATTCATCCCGGGAGCTTGGTTTGGAGATGGCCATCCTGAGGGAAACTTCGGAGGGAACCAGCTACTACCTGCGGCTGACGGCAGGCTGCTGCTGCTGTGTTTGGGGTAAAAGAAAAAAAAAAACCTTCCGGCCACCGACCTGGAACAGCACTGGTCGACATCTTCAGTAAACCACCACACTGTGTGTTTTGACACCGTTCTATCATAGCAGCATAAAGGTTTTCAGAAATTTGTGCTACAGTAGTCCTTCTCTGGGGCTGGACTACAAGAGGCAGCGTTTACTTGCTATGTTCAGCGCTGAGCCTTTGGCATCCATGACCCTGTTTCTGGTTCACTGGTTGGACCACTTTTGGTAGATAGGTAGTAACCGCTGCATACAGGGAGCACCAATAAGACCTGAAGTTTTGGAGATGCTCTGATCCAATCATCTCGCCATCAAAGTTTGGCCCTTTCAACACATCAACTTCAACCACTGCCTGTTCACTTGCTGCCTGATATTTACCATCTCTTGACAGGTGACACTGTAACAACGTAATCACTGTTATTCACTTCACCTGTCAGGATGTTGTGTCTGATCAGTATCTGTATCACTTTGTGCTTTGCCAGATTGTCTTTATGCTCACAGTGGTCAAGCTTCCTGCTTTGTATTCCTGCTGTTTTCATGTTTCATTGTGAATTTCTTGTAAAGGTTTCTCTGTTCCTAGTTTGTTCCACTCTCTAGTTTGTTTCCCTTTATTGACCATTTGCCTCGTTCTGGATTTTTGCCTTCACCTGCTCCCTCTTAGATTTGTTTGCCTCGTTGACTGGCAGCACGTGTGTGACTAGTTTGTCACTAATAAAGAGTTATATTTTGGACTTTTTCATGGTTTCCTGGTCTCCATTGTCCTGTGATTGGGCCCTGAACTATCACACTGATTCCACTAAATAACATTTCTGGCTGGATAAACAGTGCAGGTGTTCGGGATGAAATTGAAACTAATGTGATAATGGCATAATGAATGTGACATCTGATGTTTCAGTGATGTGACAAACATCTGGCTATGTAAATAAGATTCTATTAACCAGGAAGTCATCATAGCTTTGCTGATAATCATGGGCGTATAGATATCATTTGAACAGGGGTCTGGAAGTTTTAACACTTAATTTCAGCAGTTTGGTGATTTTATGCACCAATTTGTGCCTCTTTGCATCTATTTGATGGGAATGTCTTTATTTATGTAAAGGAAAACACAAAATTCAGGCACAATGATTAAATGTTATAGAGGTTTAAAAAAAAAAAAAGGAAAAAAAAAGTCCTCTGCCTCTGTTTTTGTTGGGGGGGACAAACGTATATGTTCTAAATATTATGTCAGTGTATCCTCTGTATCAGTGGTTCTCAACTGGTGGGTCGGGACCCAAAAGTGGGTCGTGAAGCCATTTTTAGAGGGTCGCAGAAGCAAGGATGTGTTTCTTATGACTCAGTTTGCTTTCAATAGCAGGATATTTAGTGGTGGTGACACCAGTAGTTGTCCACTATTAACCTCTAGATGTGGCTCTGCCAGCTTATTGGAGACATTTATGATAAAACATGCCAAAAATAAACCGAAATGTGCTCAGAATCTGTCAGAATGGGACAGAATATGACCAGAACTTGGCAAAAGTGTCCAAATATACCAAAATGAGCAAAACATAAGCCAAAATTTTCCCAAGCTGTATCAAAATGCGTTGAGACTACACCCAGATAAACCTTCATTTGTTAACAGGAACAGCAAACTTGAAAAATTTGGTTTGCGACCGTTATTAATAGAGACATAGTGGGTCCTGAGGCTGGACCAGTTGAGAACCACTGGTCTGTATCCTTCCTATCTATGCATGTGCTGATAATTATCAGACAGAAAAGGTCATGTTTAAAAACAAAAATAGTATATTTAATGTATTTACAATAAACATACAATCATGTAATCTTCTCCAAGAAATATACAGAACATAAAGCTTTTAATATAAATTCATGTCATTTAAAGGAAAAAATGAAAACAAATCCAAAGAAGCAACAGAGCATATCTAAAAATCTTTAGTGATGCTTTGAAAATATAGGTGATATTTTCTTGTTTCAATGCCCTTTTGCTTTTCAAAGGTCCCCGGCAAAGAGCCTTGAAATTCACACATTGAATACCACCCACAACATAAGCACATCAATCTAAAACCATCACTAACATTGTTAGCACAAGGTTTCACTCAAATAAAAGGCAACATGCTGCCTAAAGGCTCAAACCAAAGGATTACCTATCTGCATATGAAGAGTTTCCTTCCAAAATACCATCCATCATTTACAAAAACTGTCTGTCTGTAAGAAATGATTAATAGCAACGGAAGATCAAACTAATTATAGCCTTATTTACAGGAAATCTGTTTATATGGGCAAAATGTCTCTTGAAACAACTTAGCTAGCAACGTTTTTCCCACAAGTGTCATATTTTGGCAGTAAACTCTTCATATGCCAATACTCAAGTCACTAAAGATCCGCTATAAAAGTCAACCTGCTGTTACCACAAAGCAAGGCCATCAAAAGAGAAGAATGAGAAAAATAGGATGTAAAAAACATTTCTGCTCTAAAGTTATTTTCTCATCACAAGGCAAAAACATCTCAAGCACATTTAGGTGCCAAAAGAAACAGTCCTGTTGCCACAGGTGAATACAACGTCAAGCAAGTGCTGTCACACTTGCCAGCGCATTGGACAGACCTAGAATATGTTGGCTTCTTCTTCGCGAGTGTTGAATGTTACAGTGCACAGGTTGATATGGCACAACATGGGCTCCCATCAGAAAAGTCTCAGGGTAGAGCTTTACATCCAGGCACAGTTGCGGGACTGCTATCGGTGAAGTTTGGCTGATTCTCTACAGTCAACCTTATCTACTGTACAATGTCAGGCTGTAGCTCAACATTGGTGCCATGTGTTTCAAGCAAAGTATTGTTTTCATTTGGACCAAAGCAACAAACAGTTATCAGCTTTGCCACTGATGGAAAGAGAGATTAATCTAAATTAGACAATACCTTCACTAGTAGAAAAGTCCTACATATTAACAGTTATTACATCCTAAATAATACTGTTTTCTAGACCAATATACATTATTTTATAGGCAATATGTTTTTGGGACACTTCTGTATGATATGGTGAATGTAAGTTGAGGGATATCACAGAAAGGCTACATACAGCTGGAGGATCTGCTCGGAGCTCCAGCGTGTTGAGACAAAGTTGTCCGCAGGGTGTTACAGAACACTTCTATGGTGTCACTTTGGCACTTGTATGGCACTATTATGTACAGAGGAGTCAGCACTATGACACACTGGACGTTACAGATATCAAAGACAGCGCCACCTGTTGGGGGTTGCTGAGGAGGAGATGGTGGCCCGCTGCTAATGTTACCTCCCTGTTAGAAGCCTGGAAGCTTCCTTTTTAGTAGTTTGTACTTGTCAGCATTAGGTCCAGCTGTCCCGAATGTCCTGCAGGGAGCCAATCTTCCCAACACTTACAGTCACATTTTGACCTCAGAAATTGCTTTGGCCACTACTTCATGAGTGTCCCAAAATTCTTACATTTTAAGGATTTAAATGCTGCTAAGAATTTGACTGTATTTATACTCTCACCCAAGAGTATAAACCCAAGCAGACATGAGTCTGATCTGGTCTGACGTGGCTCTGTGGTGAATGTAGGTCCATTGAATGTGGATCTCACACATTTTCTAACTTTTGTTTGTTTTCTCTACTTTATATAATATTCTCTTTATTATTTATACTCCTAAAGCAGCATCAATGTAGATTTTAAATCTTGTACTACTGGTTCATTGAAGTGCTAAACTAAATACTTTTTATGATTAAACATATAAACAGCAAAAAATGGCTCTTGAAACACGAGTAGTGGCACGAACTGAAAACAAATTGTGGAACTTTTTAAACAGGTAGCTTCAGGTAGCTCAAAGGAACAGTTTGTTATTTTGGGAAGTGCGCTTATTTCCTTTTTTTGCCTCTGGAGACAAAATGAATCTACTAGCGTATCTAAAGTTAGCCCAATAACACCTCATGTTTGTTTCATTTACACAAAAACCAAAGTCTTAAACAGTCAAGATTCAGTTTTGGAATTACATGTGTGACTTTCAGGAGTAGCAAAGCGACCCCTCAAAGGTAAAACATGTTGTTTTTTGTGTTTTTGTATGAAGTAAACAAACAAGATATAGTATGCTAATTAATGAGAATCAGAGGTGTTGGTAGGTAGATTTTTAAAAATGTTTCCCTGTCTTTATGCTAAGCTAAGCTAAAAGGCTGCTGGCTCTAGTTTTTAAGGGTGGTATCAGTAGACCTACTCCTGGTAGGTGCTTCTGAGCAGCTGATTGGGAGAACTCAGAGAAGACAAACACTGATTGGTTCAACTTAACTAAAAAGGACAACCCTTGCCATTTTTCTACCTTCTTCTCCCAGTCTTCTCCCCTCAACATCGGCATCTTCAGCATGAAATTCACCATATGGGCTAACATAAAAAACCTTGACTGTTCAATTTCCTATGTGTTCATCTAGATACTATTTGTTGTTGTTTTAGCGCAGTTAAAATCGCGGTTGTAGCTGTCGGATTTTACACTGCAATGGAAAGAGAAAGGCTGAAAGGGCTGATTATGGGGCTGTTCCTGTATGCCTGCCCTGAGTTCCTGCAGTGGCAAGCTGCCTCATCTTCTTGTTTAACTCTTGGCAAGAAAGTGAATAAGCTTATTTCCCAAAATGTTGGACTACTCCTTTCACTACCACCTCCAAACCTCAAAGGGATTATACATTTTGGAAAGGAAATATATGGCAATGATCAGGGGATAGACACATTTCCACAATTTTGATGCAAAACATATAAATCTATAAATAAAATCATGTCAGATATAAATCATATCCGTAAATACTTACAGAGTAAGCCAGGAAAAACACTATATTCTCTATATAAACTGGATATGTCAGAGTCAGAATCCCATAGAATTCCTTAACAAAAGAAATCTGTAGTTAGACAATCACTTCAGTGTGAGTGATTATGAGTCAGCTGAGGTTTGATTAAAAAAATTGTCAACATCACAATGCAGTATGCATTATAAAGCTCTTCCATGGACAAAAATAGAATTTGGAGGCCACTCCAGTTAAATGTGTCTTTAACCATTACAGTGGCCAACAAACCACAGAATCTGTGCAACTTAGTGACATCATACTGAATATATCTTTTTTATTTTATACGCATGCATTGCCAGCATGCTTTTAAATGAACTAATTCTGGCTGGATACTGTGCGTCATGCTATGCTGTGTCTGCTGACAGCTAGCCCACCGCAATAGGTCTCATTGCATTGATTTGGTGTTCTACTTAAACGCCTTCATACTCTCAGTCTGCATGCTCATAATGTGAGCCTTGCAGCTGATACTGGTGCTGTTGGAGAAGGCCTCCTCACCCACAGCCTCCACCTGCTTTGGCCCTAATGCATACATGTACCCTGGAGAGTCTTATTTGCATTGTCCCCTGCTTGTTATTTATCATGTTGCTTTGTATTCCATGCATCACTGCTGCAGGCGGCATCCCCAAGAGTAGAATTACACCACTGAGACAAACTCTATCTATTTGCCATTGGCATGAGTGTTGTCTGCAGAATTATAGTGGTGATTCGGTCAAATCAGTGGTTAGACAGACAGTCATGTACCTGAAGTGTCACAGGCTCAGTAACTAAATCAGCTCATGTCTTGTTCAAGTATACATGAATATACCACCTAACTCAGAGTCTGCTGCTTTCAGTAAGATTATGAAGACTGAGGTTCATATTTTAATTACCTCTTGGAAGTTGCAACTAATTTCCACGTTAGGTAAAAAAAAAAAGAACAAACTGTTCTGTGGCTCTGAAATTTGGTCTCAGAATTTTGTCCGGCATTTATAGCAAAACTCCACACTATCACACAGTAAAGGGATAATTCTTCCTTATTGGCTCAACAGTTCTCTACTTCCAACAATGTCCTAAAATGCTCTGTAGAAGAAGAGCTGCTGTTTGTTTGTTTGAAATTGTTCCTTGTTTTTCTGAAGAATGTGCGAAACATCTTTTCACATTGACTCAAACTGAAGACTTTGGTTCCAAAATGAGATAATCCACCTCTAACCTCTACTTTTGGAAATGACTGGTGGCAGAAAATGAAAATAAATAGATAAATAAATAAATAAAATAAAATAAAATAAAAAGCTAAAATATTGCTGTAAACTTCACTTCTAGACCAATTTTATAAGACACTAAACAATGAACTTGCTAATATAATTTCATAAAACCACTTAATTTCACACAGCTTATTGTATACGGGTTTGGGTCACGGGAGTTGAGGTTAAAGAACCATGTAATCATTTTATAATTGCTTAGAAATTAATTAATTTTGAGTTGAAAGAAACGTGAGTGAAGGTTAAGGGGGTTATTAACACATAAGTGTGTTAAAGAGCTTTCTGTAGGGTTGTCTGGTGGTTGACAAGAGTGGTCCAATTTGGTCCACTACAGCTGTATGGAGAAGTGCTCCGACCAAGAGCTGAAGAATTCATCATTTAAAGATAAATCACTGTGTTGACTGTCATCCTTTTTGCATTTTCTGATAACTGGACCTGAGAAATACAAAAAGATAATACATTGTCTGATAAAGTTCGCCTCTTACAGTAAATTTCAACCTAATGTGACCATTTATGGAACTGAAGTCTTAATGAATTTGACCAATCTTTTGGTGGGGGGGAATTCTTGCATGTGATTTTCCCTTCTTTCCTCATTGCTGTACTTCTCAACTCTGTTGTCAAATGAGGTAAAAATAAAAAATAAAGGGTAAAAAACATAATAAGAATAACTAAAAAAAAAAAAGGAAAAACAAATGTTTAAAGGCCAGCTTATGATTTGAGCTGACAAAAAATGTGGATATAGATTTTGTGAATCATCTTATCAATTTTTTCCGTATGTGTGAAGTTTCAGATGAGAAGAAGATAAGACCCTTACTGAGGACATTCCTCTAAATGGATACGACACCAAAGAAACATCGCACATCAGCTCAGTTACACATGAACAGCTCCAGTCTGCAGTCCCAGTGCAGATCACCACTATAAAACCGACTCCATGTTGTCACACATCTCATGGTCCTCCAGGTTGTATATGAACTTTGTCCTGTTGGCTGGGTTCTGGGTGATCTCCTTGCCCAAATTGTCCAGAGTCACGTTGGAGGCGAAGAGTTCGGTGGGCGTGAGGTACCCCTCGCTGTTCTTGATGTATTTTCTGTAGTTCTTTCTCAGACACTGCCACGTGGTGGTGTACAGGACGAAGGCTGATGACTTGAGAACGATGGCGATGCTGACATACAGATGCCTGTAGGCCACGTTGTCGTACAGCATGCAGGCGCCCTTCTCTCCGCAGACAGAGCTCCAGAACAGACAGGTGGAGTCGATGCCCATGCCAAAGATCAGAGGGGGGGGGATGAAACCTGCAGCAGGAACAGATAATGGACAGACAGCAGGTCAAAGGGTGAAAAAGAGCACCGGTTTGTATCTGAGCAGACAGACTGATGAAGCTCATTCTGAACAAGGTGAGAAATTGTAAACTGTGTACAGAGCAGCAGCTGGTGGCACCAAGTGTACCAATGTGAATGAAGTGTGTGTATAGAAATTCAAACCAGAATTAAAGTAAATAAATGTAAAGTAAATGTTAAGTTACCTATCAGTCTTAGAAGCAGGAACAGAACTCCAAGGGCGTACGATTTAAGCTCCGGACTTACAGTTCTGAAAATAAAGAAACAACTGTGATGAACAGTGTGGCTGAATAGAACAAGCAAGGCCCCAACAGAACACAGAATGAGGTTGTGGGATCCAGCGAACTGAAAGCCTCATAGCTGTGTTTAAAGCTGGGGTAGGCAGTATTTTCTATTGGCACCAATAGGCAAACATTCCATACATAAAAGTGGTCTAAGGCCCCGTCCACACGAAGCCGAAACGCGGAGCCGTTTCAGTAAATGTGTCCGTCCACACGAATTCACCTGAAATGCCTGAAAACGATGTAAAACACATGCCAGGCCTGTTGGTGGCGCTGTGACGGTGTAAGAGAAACTGGCGGGGGGACTTTAGGCATGCGCAGAAATCTGTATACGATGTAAACATAGAACATGAAGTGGTGTATTGAGCTTTCCATATTTGGTTGGTGAACACGGTGATAATGCAGAAGAGTATACTTTGCTGTAATAGTGATAATAGGGTGACTCGTTTCAGCAGTACGGCACCATAGTTGTAGTCCTTTTCTGAGTTTGGCGCATGCAAATTTATCGAGAGGTGGAGCTATGACGCAAGCGTTTCAGAAACTATGCGGATACGACCGTCCACATGGAGCGCAGAAGTGCCGGTTTCAAATCTTTCCACTCTGGGACCTGGTTTCAGAAATGATCGTTTTCACACCCCAAAACGCTTCATGTGGATGATACACCGGTTTGACAAACTATTTGTGCGTTTACGCCTGGCTTCGTTTCCGTGTGGACGGGGCCTAAGAGGGCCGCCGTATAGCTTGTGCCGTACCATGTGGGCACAGGTCGCCAGCAGCGGTCGTTAGTTCGAGTCCGGCTGAAGACCCTTTGCTGCATGTCTCTCTCCTCTATACCCCCCTTCACCCTGTCTCTCTCTCTCTGTCAATAAAAATGGGAAAAACTCCCCAAAAAAATACTTAAAAAAAAAAAAAAAGTGGTCTAAGAGAAAACTAGATTTGTGCACCTCCTCCTGGCACTGTTTTCAGGATTTAGAAAGTTTATCCCGTGACAATAGATTTTAGCCAATCACAAGGCTTTCACCCAGAGCAGTAGAGATACCAGAAATGGCTACACAGTCCACTGTGGGGACAGAATGTGACGGTGCTATGGGTTACATGGAGGAGAGCAGGGTTCAAGTGAATGTTGACTGTCCTTGCACGTTTGAAGTATGTGCTTGTCTGGTGGGAGGAAAGAGTAGAGAAGAGCTGCTCTATATTATGAAGCTCTGGTGTTTGTTTTTCTTCTTCTAGATTTCTGCCTACTGCCGCTTTAACTCTGATTTATTACAGCCTAAATTAAAATAACATTTTCCACACAAACTTAGATCTGAGAACATGGCAACACTGCTTCAGTGAAGTTTACAATCAGTCAAGTTGCAAACAAATCAGCAGTTTTGCTTTTATATCTAAGCCTTTTTATTTGGATGTAAAGTGAGATTGTTGGTATGATGCTCATTGATCCCTCAACTGTGGTAGGAATAGTAGGTCATAGTTAAACCAGGAAGGTGTTCTGTTAAGTGTCTAGTAGTACTGTGTGTTCAGGCTGGATAATTGACCAAAAAAAAGTTACTCAAAACAGTCAGTATGCATTAAAAAAAGATTTCTGAGTGTGCTGTTGATTGGCACTATTCTTCCACACGTGCAAAAAGGAGGAGCATAGTTGGGAAACATATGCAACATGTCCCAAATTCATTCCACATACTACTTCTAGACTATATACTACAAACTGTCACTACTCTGGCATTTAGTACACACAAACATCTGTATATTTACACATTTAACACTCACAGATTCTGATTCAACATGGGTAATGTCAGCCATCCCTCACACTGACTTTTGACTGTCACCGAATATTAAACTTCACAGACACCCCACAAAATGTCTCTGTTAAAACTGAAAATATGTAGGGTGCACCAGTTTGAATTGTTTCCACAGTGAGCTGCTCCTCTTCATCTTTGTGCACTATATTGTGGGAGAATAGCATCCACCAACCGATTTGGATTAGGTTATGAATACCATGGCAATGATAACCACAACTATTGCAGAACAACAAGAAGAAGTCACATCCCTAGACATCTGTCCAATTGTTTGATCTGTACCTATAAAGTTCTTTATCTTTGTGTGACATGATGATTCACTCTGTGTCAGTATTTCTTGGTATCTGTGACACCATGATTAATCACTCTGCTATGTGTCAGACAGCTGAAGCCACTCAGCAGCCATCCATCTTCGATCACCTGTAAATGTCATTAGCTCCCTCTTGTGGGCGGTTTAGGTATAGCAGCCACACTCATACCTGATGAGGATGATGACGGAGGGTGTCTGGGCCATGGCTCCGATCATGCTGCACACACAGATGACACACAGGAAGGTGAGGAAGGCCTGCTGACAGCCTGGACTGGGACACTTTCCTGGTAAAGCCACAGCATCTTCACTGGTGCTGGATATACACGTACAGCTGGTCAGGTTCTGACACGAGTGGCAAGAAAGGAGAAAGTCAGAGTCAAAGCAGAACTGCAGCACTGTATGTTTGAATGTATATGTTGTCATTTGTTGTGAGCCCTTTAGTGGTAGTGATCATACAGCTTCTTTCAGCCAGTCTTAGTGTCTTTACTCACTGGTTTGGTGCACCCAGCGAAGCAGGCTGAGAGGTAGGTGACGCCATTGGAACCACAGACAGGGCTCACCGATGCAGTGTAGCAGTTACAGTTACTGATGCACGCTGACTCAGGTTGCTGCCAGGACTGCAACGTCCTGTGGAGAAGGTCAGAGGTCATGTAAGAGATTACACTGCATATGAACAATGTGACAACCAGAGTTAACTTTTTATGTAGGACTTTTTGTATCATTTTAGACCATGCGTGGATACAGACATAACACTACTCATTCACATCAGTAGCTTATCACTCTTACTCGTTTCCATAGGCTACTGTAACCCCAGCGACAGGTCCAGTATCGCAGCCCAAAAAGAGAAAAGAGACGTAGCAGGCAGTGGACACAAGGTTAACCAGCATGGCCATACGGACAGCACCCAGAGCTGACAGGTTCAGCTTCTTAACCAGGAGCCCCCCGAGGAAGATACCCAGACAGGCACAGGGGATGGCCGTCATACCTGGACAGGGAAACACAAGGATGGACACTTACTGTACTGCAGAAATATTGTTTGTATAACTTTATCAACCGTCTATAGTGATGATTTAATAGTAAAGCACTTTTTCTCCACTCGTACTCAGTGTCCCACCTACCTAGCAGCTGATTGGCTGAGGAGGTGGTAAGGTTGAACTGCTGCTCCAGGTATTTTCCCAGAAAGGCAGCAAAGCCAGCAACCACAGCAATCTCCATGCAGGCTGCCAGCGTAATGCAGCTGAACACCGGGTTGGAGAGGAGGTGCCTGGTTACTCGGGGGATCACTAGAACAACAAAGAAAAACATGAAGAACAAAGGTGGAAAAGATACTCGGTAGAAGAAGTGGAAACAGCACAGAAGTATTTGTTTGATTTTTAAATGTTTCATTGCACAAATGGTATTTATTTGTCACTTATTACACCACCTCCTCTCTCCTCTTGGTTTCCTTACCTCTCAGATGCTCACAGACTGAGAGCCCACTGTTTATATCAAAGCCATGAATGGCCCCGTTGGGTTTAGAGCCCTGGTACTCCAGGGTCAGGGAAGAAGGCAGCATGGCCTGCTCACTCTCCCCTCCACCGTCCATGTCCTGCTCATCGAGCGCCTGGGGGAAGCCGAACATGAAGAGGGCTGACAGGAAGAGTAAGGCACCGCAGAGGAGGAAGCCGCCCCACCACGCCCCGATCCAGCGAGGGTCATCTGGGGTGATGTCCAGCTTACCTGGACAGGAGGCAGGAAAACAGTTATTAAAGGAGGGGGGATGGCTGATAGTCAGTCATACTGGTAGGCTACAAACAGTTTGTATTATTACAAATGTAATAATAATGGCCATTTAGTATATGAATATGTACATGTCACTTCTTTTTCATTGTGGTATGGCTTTTGTAATGTTTATTTCACTTTCTTAATTTGCCAACTTACTAGTGTCAATGAAGACTGCATCAACGTAGACTTTGGTACACACAGAACCTAAGATGAAGCCACAGGCTGGGCCGAACACTAACGTTGAAAATAATATACCTGAAAGACAAAACAAAGGGACAAAAGAACATCAAATATCACTCAGCTAAAACTCAACAATACTTCAATGTTATTGTCTTAAAATCAGGCAAAGCAACAAATGCACATGAGGAGGAGAAATGTAATTAGTGCATTACACCTCATCTCTCAGCAGAGGGCAGCCTTGTATCAAGACTGTAAAGTGTATATTACAAGACTGTTTTATTAAACATGAAGCATCCTACCACAGAGTGCTCTCTTTGTTAAATCTACTGTATGATTGGGAACCAAATGTATTCTATTCAAGGAAAGATTAAGCACTGAATCCATGCCAAGGGACTTTAAATTTCATCAGATGTCTCCCACAGACAGATTTATTCAGTGTCACTGTAATATGCAGCCCATAGGTTCCACAGTGTAATTGATCTAAGACTAGATTATCCTGCAGGATCATAAATAATCAAGCTGGAAATGGGTTCTTAGTGTAAGAGCAGTGGGGAGTCACTGATGCAGCAGCTCTGGTTGACTTTCACTTGAACGCAATAAGCTACACTGCTTTGGTCCGGAGGCTGAGAGGTTACCACAAAGCATTAGACTGTGACTGTGTGTGTGTGTGTGTGTGTGTGTGTGTCTGTGTGTGTTACTGTGTGTGTGTCTCTGTGTGTGTGTGTGTGTGTGTGTGTGTGTGTGTGTGTGTGTGTGTGCGTGTGTGTGTGAGTGTGTGTGTGTGTGCGTGTGTGTGTGTGTGTCTGTGTGTGTGTCTGTGTGTGTGTGTGTGTGTGTGTCTGTGTGTGTGTGTGTGTGTCTGTGTGTCTGAGTGTGTGTGTGTGTGTGTCTGTGTGTGTGTGTGTGTCTGTGTGTGTGTCTG
>OMNN01059241.1:0-14391 GCA_900302755.1 Chromis chromis
TGAATAACATTGATCATATTGGTACTATGATGAGACTTAGACACCCAAATAAACATTGTCCCAGAACAAGCACACTCCCTCATGCAAATGGAAATCCCAAATGTCACTGGCCTACCCCCGCAGGAAAATGCACCCCACCACATGGCAGAAACATCAAACAATCAGGAACATCTTGAGGAACATGACAATGGCCCAAGATGTTGATTTGACCTCCAAACTTCCTAGACCCCATTCTGATCAAGCATCAACAGGATGCAGTGGAACAAGTTTGATTGACAGAGGCCCCACTGCACAAGCCAGAGTACCCAAAGGATCCACTGCCAGCGTCCTAGTGCCAGACCCCATAGGACACCCTGAGAGGTCCTCTTGTCCATGTCCAATGGTTCAGAGCATTTTTGACCACATAAGGGGGACCAACACAATATTAGGCAGGTGGTCATAATGTTATGTCTGATTGCTGTATGTCTACAAAACATGACACAGTCTACTGAGCAAAATATCTTTGGGTGAGTTCTGGTTGGCCAGTCCAGGGCAAGTGGGGCTGAAAAATGTGGAGGTGCTAGAATTTGCATTACTTTGAATGGCCACTTGAGGCTGGCTCCAAAAGCGAGTCACTCCCTATTGACTCCAATGTCAAAATGTCCAACTTTGCAGTAGAAATAAATATGTTTAATTAACAGTTTTTGGTCCCTATAGCTAAGTTTCATGTTCATGACAACTGTAAGGGGGAGAATTCTTATGTAACTCACTCTTTTAATTTGTAATAATGCTTAAAATTATGTATAATTAAGGATGTGGCTGCTTTGAGTGACAGTTAGAAACCATCATAGGACAGTGCACGGTCCATAGATGTTTGATGGCCCACTGTAGCACCACTCCTATTCCATCTCTTGTATGTTTTTTTTTTTAGATAATTTGGGAGTTAAGAGGAGTCAAAAGTCAAAATCGCTGTGCAGGAAACCAATAGGTGACATTACAGAAAGTTCAACCATCTTTATGTAACCTGGATGTGACAATGGCAGAGTGACTGAGAACTTCAAACATCTCTTTACAAGGCCGTGAGCAAATAACTTCATTTAATTGTTTGTCTTCAGTAGTTGTTGAGTGTCTCGCTCTTTTTCTAGATGTCATGTTTTCGGTATATTGGATCTACGTTGTATGAGACCAGCACCATTTAAGGTAGTCTTGTCTGAGTCTGCCATAAAGAGTTAATGCAAATGGTATTTAAAATATTATATAGGTATAATAATGCCAATAATACTGTCTGTGATTGAACATTTTAAAACATGAATCAGAAGATTAACTCTAAGCACAGTTTTACCATCAGGGAAACTCTATGAGAGTCAGACATATACGCATTCACAGGAATGGAAGGTTTTTTAAATCTTCCTCCAACCTATAAAAGAGTCAGAACTGTGCTCAGATAAATTCTTTTCATTTGAGTGCCAAAAATCTATCAGTACGGCATCTCGGGATGTCCACAGTGCAAGGCCTTTCAGTCTGGCCTATGATGCAACAAAGGTGTGCTGACTGAGTAATCTCTTTAATCAGCCTCTTGGGAAAAGCCACGTCTTGATCTTGGGCCTCAGAGTCTGTACCAGAAGAAACTACATCCCCCTCAGATCCCAACTGAGATAAAACACACAGATCCCTCACTGAGCTTCACAGCTGCTGTTCAGGAACCCTGTGGGTGATGTCGTGGAGGGTTGGTCCATCTGTATGTACAGTCTTTGGTCCATTTTGTTCCTTATTAGCAGCTGGCAGTGGTTGAAAGTAGTGGTTGGCAAGCTAATGTGTGAAATACTCATAAAGTTCAAGGTAATATAGTTGTTTTATGTTCTTTTTATATGTATATTTAAAGATCAGAGCCGAGTAAAACCAGATCCTCCCTGGTATTCCCTGAAAGTCAAACATTTGTCATCATTCATTGCTAACTGCTGTTAACTGAGTTACAACCAGCTACTGGAGCCAGTCCCAACCACAGAGTTCATGAAATCAATGATGTACTATCGTGCCTGTGAAAAAAAGGTACCCAAACCCTTGATGCTCATTGGTATGACTCCCGGCTACAGATCAGATTGGATCTGGCAGACGACGTCTCCTTAAATCAGGAGTCGGCGTCTCAGAGCGAGTACAAAGATGGCAGCGACGGGCGATCAAAGCTGCCTCTTAGTGGTTCGGACAGAATTTGCTGGTTTGCTCAATCACTCTCCATCCCCAAACTTCACCTTTTTTGTCACATGAATATTTTACCGGTGTCATGAATATTAAAAGATGCTTAAAGGCAGGACACCTGTCTCACATTTTAAGAGTCACAGGGAATCTGAAAATAACTTCATCCATCTTCTGTCTGCATGAAATCTGACAGCTGGTACATGAGACGCTCTGGAAACACACATTCTTTGGGAAATGGCCACTGTGTATAAATCAGAACAAAATAATAAAATACATCATCTCATTGTAGAATATACAACAGCAAAGTGTTTTTGTCTATATTTGATGAGCACATTTCAACACATGGGCCCCGGAGATATAGGCAGGAAATTTCATGCAGTAATTTCTGCCCTGATAATCCCTTTATTTACAATCATTATAATTCCTATGAATAGTTAATTGTATTATATGAATGCTCATTTCCACTTCATGTATAGAGCTAATGAAACATTAAACCCCAGAGCGGCTGATCTGAGGAATCGAGCATGGCGGGGCATGTTTGTTCATCTTTGTACGGCACACAGAGTCTTGCCTTGGCTGACTTCATCTTTTCTTCATGGGGCTGAGCACAGCAAGAGATCCGCCGCGCTCAAAGGCAGCGAGAAAAGCAATAAAGCTGAGGGACAACATATGGATGAATTCAAGTAGCCGGAGCTTCATTACACCAAAGCAAACTCAGCAGGTCAGTCGTACCTGTCAAATATTGTAACCGAAGAGCAGCCGGCACTGAGAGGAACTGGAGCGAGAGCTGCCTGGATTTCAGACTGTTGCAAGAATGATTCAGATCCCTTACTCAGTGGATAAAGAAATGCTGATATCTTAAAAAAGAAAACAATATAGAATACATTTTAAGCAGCAAAATACACAAGTAATCATTATGTAAAATGGTCCCATGTAGAACCCATTTTATTACCACTTTGTTTTAATGTAGTAGATGGTTTAGGTACAACAAATGTTGTTTCATTTGCATCATTTTGTAAAGAAAAAGTAAGTATGTCACCCTAATACAGTGGAGTAAAAAGTAACATATGTCTCTAAATTGTACTGGAATATACACCGATCAGCCACAACATTATGACCACTGACAGGTGAAGTGAATAACATTGATCATATTGGTACTATGTGGTGTTCTGCTGGAAAACCTTGGATTTTGACAACAATCAGGAACATGTTGAGGAACATGACAATGGTCCAAGATGGTGATTTGACCTCCAAACTTCCTAGACCCCATTCTGATCAAGCATCAACAGGATGCAGTGGAACAAGTCTGATTGACAGAGGTCCCACTACACAACCCAGAGTACCCAAAGGATCCACTGCCAACGTCCTAGTGCCAGACCCCATAGGACACCCTGAGAGGTCCTCTTGTCCATGTCCAATAGTTCAGAGCATTTCTGACCACATAAGGGGACCAACACAATATTAGGCAGGTGGTCATGTTATGCCTGATCGGTGTAAGTATGAATTAGTAATACATTCCTAAAAGTTGCACCTAAAGGTGCACTGTACACTTCTCATGTAAACAAAACATGTTTCTGTTTACAGTCGATGTTCTGTTTACTTACCAAAAGACACTGTGTGGATTCTTGAGGTCTAACAAACTTGACGAATGCATCTCCTTCCCCATAAAACATTTACAGTGTAGGTTTTCCTTTTTTTTTTTGTTGCTATTCCTGAACCTGCAATGTATACATGTTTACTCTGGCAAAAACCAAACCAACTCAGTCTCACACCAAAATGTGAAAATGCTACTTTGGTCCACAATGCAAAACATGTTAATTTCACGATAAAGGTTGTAAAAATATGAGATGCCTAGAATTGTTTTTCTGCCTGTTTTTTTTTTTTTTTTTTGTATGGCCTGCATCTATGTTACGTGACTCACACATCCCATCACTGGTGAGTTTCATGGAACTGTTTCATGGAAAGAGCAAGAAAGTCCACATTAGTAGGCTGAAGGGCTGGTGGTTGCATTAACCAAACACAAGACTTTAATTCAGGAGAGTGGAATCTTTTTTGTATTATTTTTACTCTTTGTTACTGTCTCAGGGGCATTTACTTTTCATTTCCTCATCATGCTGAGGGTTAAAATACACTTGAGCAAATGGTAACTACAAAGCTCTGGATGTTTTGTAGCTTGCTATGGTGATGAGTCTAATATCAACCAATCAATTAGACTTAATGTGCGTAGTACTTTTCTTACAAATACACTGAAACACAAAGTGCTTTACAGAACACATGGAAACAAAAATAAATAACCCTTTACCCCCACCTCACTTCCAGGACTCGATATAATCTGGACTAATGAACTAAAGAAACACCATCATAAATAATAAGGTCCTAAAAGACATAAACATATCAAGATTTTACAGCCTTTTTGGTTGCAAATGTTGGATCAATGTAGGTATTACACATTTAGTAAGGCACCACTTATCAAAACAGTCCTCTGTTGCTCTAGAAGTGGTTAAAAAGCTCCACATGGCACCTTTAAGTACAGTGATGAACTCAAGTAAGGGTAACTTGCTAACTTCCACAGTAAAACTATAGCAATACCCCAATGTAAGACTACGCAAAAGTCTAACATTTTTGCTTAATTGAATGTAGTAAAGTAGTGAAAGGCATTTGGAGAATGGGTCAGTCATTAATTTAAATGATAAATCAGAGATATTTTCACTTATATAACCGAACAGTTTGAGCTACAACTTAAAAAGTAACTTTTTGTCAGGTTAGACTAACTTATAATCGAATTACATCAGTTTTACTGCTGACCCACTTACTGTCTTAGATTCATCCTCACAAGAGATCCTGTGGTAATCTTAGTGGTGGGCAGAGAAGCGGATTTTTTTTGCATTACGACATTGTGCTTTTAAATAGTTGTGTCAGAGGTGTTTAAATGTTGTTGTTCTTGCCTCGGACGGTGCGAAAGTCAGGCTAAAGCTCATTTCTATGATTTTATTGATGTTGTACAGGAACAGACATATAAGAGGCACCGTATACGATCCTCATATGGATAATAAAACATACTATATGTCACTTAATATGTAGTGGAGGCAATGTGAAAGTGGCACAGAATGCATATTCTCAACAAAATGCATGTAAGATAAGTCAAAGTGAGTGAATAAATGTCTTCATTTACTTTTTATCACCATCTGAATGCATGAAAATTGCGTTACATTGGATGCACTTAATTTGTTAAGCTGACAATCCAACGTGGCAAAGAAGTATTTTTCTAGACTCTCAGTCACTATTGTCTTTCAAGGCCACTGTGACCTGTAGCTCACACAATAAAGCAAAAAAGTCCATAGTCATTTATTGAGATAATTCCTTTCTGTGAGCTGCAGAGTGATTTTGCAACTCTTTGAGCTGTCAAAACACACCGTCTACTAAAGAACCTGATGTTCTGCTCTCTGATGCACATTGAATGAAACATCCAGCTGTGTACTTGCATATTAAAAGCAGAGACATCTGATCACGTTATCGTCTGTTTTGAAGCTAAATGAGGACAGCATGCTAGTTAGAGAGGCACTGGTTGGGAAATGTGAATATTTACATGTATAAATGAGTTTTAGTTGCAGGGATTAACATAATTGCATGAACAATTTGAGTTTGGGGCTTTAAATGAGAGTCACATGAATCAACTTGAGGCCGTGCCCTTGTCGAGTAGCAGCACTTATGAAAATAAGCCTCAATTAGGCAACAAAAGCTGTCATGGAGGGTGGTGCAGTTGTTCATGGTACAGAACATTTTGCTTTACTTCACCTTAAAGATAAAGACATTTACATCAACCCTGAAGTTTTACATAAGAAAACTGAAAGTCCACCTTTTTCGATACTTCTAAATAATTTATTTAATATAGTATGAGCGGAGCAAAGTTACTTTACATTTAAATGTGTACATTAAAATGACAACAAAATTAATCATAATAATAATAATGTACAACAATTCATTTTTTTAAATGAGAAAAAGTGTCTTTATTTGTACACTGTTGTGAACTCAAGCAAATAAATACATACAGTACATTTGTAGCTTCACAATGGTAGGCATTGCACCAGTGTTACAAGCATTTCACTGACAACAAATCAACTCCCATATCTTAAATATACACAACACGATATCCAGTTTGCAAATTAAAAAAAAAAAATCTATAATACACTATACTGTAAGTGCACATTAGAATGTTTGCTGATTCAGTATCCCTTTTAAAAAAAATGTTACCTCACTATTATTTAACAACCATGCCAGGTCACCAAAACACTGAAAGATTATCTGCAACTGAATTTAAAAACACTGTAACTGCTTCTTTCATATGTACAGATCTATTTACATTCACCAGTGTGAGAGGTATGTTGGCAAATTCACACAATTACACTGAACATTACTGACAACAGAAGACAGGCACTAGACAATGTGGGATGTTACATCTTTAATAGAGTTGTGGAAAATTTGACTTCTTGACATGTGAAGATTGATTCATCTGAAGTTGTTAAATGAAGTAGCTGCTTAGTTAATCTGAGCTGTTTCCTTTTATTATACTGGAAATTGACAAAAAGCTATTTGGCAGTGGTGTGAATCTGTTTAGGATTCCAAAAATGTAGACCTTTAAGCTTCTGTCGGCAATAAAATATTCCAAATGAAGGCCTTTAGTGTTCATTATTTCTAGCGTTGACATAAGCATGTGCTGTATTTAAATTTTACATCAGGGTCATTCCGCCTCAATTAACCAAAAAAGTGGTGAATATTTATTGAGTTGACCATATGTAATATCTGGGGTCATAGGTAGCATTAGTTTTTGAGTTAAAAATTCTTAAACATTCATAATTCAGCAAATTATTTGAAGCACTATGAGTCAGAAAACCATGACTTTTCTTTTAGCCCAGTAACAATATTATACTGTTGGAGTGGTTTCACCAAGCCCTGCTCAAGGATTGTCCTTATGTTGTCCATAAATGCAATAAAACCTAAGTTCAATCATTTCTTTCTTGTAAATTATGCCTCAGACGGGCACCATACTCTACATGTTAATTGGTGCCAATCACAGGGAAATCTAATTCAAAATGAAGGTTTTAAGGTTGGTGGAATATCAGATTAGACGGAAACATGGACATTTTTTGGACCAAATTTGCTCCATTATATAACTGGTTTGTGTTGTTCTATTGAAGCAAAGGGTTGTACCATTGAAGACTATATGTAGATATCAATGACTCTGCAAAATTTCAGGATTCTAGCTACAGTATTGTGGAGATGGGTGTGATTTAATGTGAGCTGCAGGAGAGAGAGAGGTGTGGGGTAGAGCACATGAGATTAGTGTCAGGTGAGTTGATTGGCACAGGTGCGGCTGCTCTGTCTGATTGCTCTCTCTGCTTGTTCAAATAGTAGGGTGTTGGCCCGCGGAGGGGAGAAAGAGGAGAAATTCTGCCTGCGTTTTCTGTCGGGAGAAGCTGACTGAAGAGCGCGTGCCGCAGGAGCCGGGTAGCTGCAGGCACGCGGCATTTGTTGTTTTATGTTTGTAAGCCCACGGTGAATTTGTCTGTCTGTGCTGGGGAGCTCACGGAGGCGAGACGGCTACAATTATTTCTCAAGTTATGGCACTTCAAACATTACTTTACAGATTGGCATGGAGAAAATGATGCAAAAATCGACATGACCCCACCTTCTTTAAGAAATTTTACCTCAAAAAGTTACAACAAAAATTTTATATATGTTTAACTTACTAACATATGTATGTACAGAAAAAAAAATCTGACAAATATGATATGGTCAGGTGTGAACTTATTTTTATTTTTTTTTATTTGGTGTATTGAGGTGGAATGACCCACAATACTTTATGGTCTGGCTCTTTAATCAGCAGTGAGTTGAGATTATGGTTTTTGTTGACCTCAGTAAGCTGATGAGCAGAATGACAGCACGGTTGTGACATCGTCAGTCATCTTTGTCACTTTGCTTTGCTTTGCTTTACAAAGTCCCTGCTGACTTGTCAGGTTCAAATTCCGCAAATAGAGACATTTGAACCAGACAAGTCCATGGAGAACTCAGGAAATAATTCTTAGAATGGAGGTTCAGGAGTTCAGACGTGTGTCAGTCTGCTATAAGCATCATTAAGAGAGCTTCCCTGCATGTGTTATGAATTTTGAAGTTCTTTGTAATGCAGCAGCTTCTATTTAGCTGTTATTCTCGACAACAAACCACAGACTGCTACATAAACAAGCTTGTACAAGACAGTTTTAAATTCTTGGCGAGGCTTTCAATTCCACTCTTTTCTATCGCGCAGACAAACAACAGTCAGTGCACTGCAGCCACAATGCAATGGCACAGAATTCATTTTCTTTTCACTGTACACTATACAATGACTCATCCCCAGTAAATGTAAACATTCATGGACTAAATTGCGTAAAGGCATTTTTACTCTCCAGGGTGGCTGTGCAGCCCAACACGCGGCGAAGATCTGATAGTGTCACTTCAAAACACTGAAACCAGGCACTCGTCAGGGCATCAGCACAAAACTGCCACAGTGCCTCAAATAATGAAAAAGCATCAAGCTAATCACAGGCTCCGAATCACACAAACCAAGAGGAAAAGGCTTTGCTGATAAAAGGGAAGGCAAAAGGGCAAATCAGTCTCCTGTTGAGCGTGATAGTGCAGAGAAAGGCATTTGTGCTCCAAACCCATCATAGTGAATCAGCGTCACTGGTCAGCCAGTCTGAAGCCTCATCCATTCAGCATTTATGGAAATCAAGCTTCCTGCTGTTTGTCAGCCAGTCTTTCTTTTTCTGTCTTCCTACAAAGTGAAGAAAACACAATCCTGCACAGTAGTTAGTTTTTTTTTTTTGGTTGCCTAAAATTACACTTTAAAGCATTATGTTCCATCACCGCTCACATTCAGCACTCAAACACACCCCCATAATGCATTTCTTCTACTTTTCTTCTTCACCTGTGATCTCACTGCACACTGCAAGCATAAAAAAGAGTTAGAAACCATCAGATCTTTGTCCTCTAATGGCTGTAAACCAGCCTTGTTCATTTGGAGCTGCAGGAATCCTGTTATCGGCTCATAATTACATCAGATTGTGTGTCGGCTGGCACGGTTCACGTTTGGATCGGTCAACGAGCCACATAAATATGCGACATTTCACTTTGTGCTGTGTCGGAGCACAAAGGGAACTCGATAATGATTGACTGAATGCAACGATGTGACCCGCAAATTCACCTGTACACATGCGTTAATGTGAAGTACAAAGTGAATGGTTTCTTATTGGAATGTGCAAAAGCTGTGCTTGTGAAGCCTGTAACTTTGTCATATAAACTTCTTTTTTTGAAAGAAATGTGACGATTCAGAGCTGCTCACACTCTTTCTGTCCTTTCCTTTGTCCTGGCTACACTCAAACACCATCATCCACGCTTACATGTGCTAATGAGGGAGTGTGTATTTTTTATCCGTAGAGTTTGCACATTGCTGCGCCTTTCTCCCTAATGTTTGGCATGAGAGCGTTTTGCATGGCATGTTTGTCTGTGTTCTTCAGAGTCATATGCTTGACAAGTCGTCGTGAATGGAGGATGAACCTCGACGTGTTTTCGGGCTGCATCGCGTCAACATGGTGATCTGGGTGCTGTAGTTGTTGCTGCTGCCGATGGACGGGTGTTGGTATTTGGTGTCTGAGCCCATGTATCTCTGCAAGTGCCACCGCCGCCACTTCCTCTTGATCTCTCCTTGGACCTAAAATGGAGATAAGTTCAGCAGAATTCTGTTGTATGAATCCTTGCCGGTACAAACACAGACTGACGAACAAAACTTAAAAACAATGATGTCAGTCATTTAGTAAACACAGCAACATGTCCTTCTCTGTTTATTAAAGCCAATTTGTGACCAGATGTAAAAGCCTGTCAGGGTTTCACTTGAGTTTTATGTCCCAGAAATATAATTTAATCCTCTTTTCTTCGAAAATACCCATTTGTTACTCCCTCATCAACCCTGTCAAGTATTTTATTGCTGCCTAATTCATGCAGCAAGATTACGCTGTGAAACAGATTGACCATTCGCTTACTCTCCTCCACTGGCCTACATCGGACCATAATGACCACAAAGCTCATAACATGTTGATAAAAGCTTTGTAATTTGTTGTTTAGGGAAGCTGAAAGCGGGTACACTGCATTTTACATTAAACCAAGGTGGTTGGAATGACCACCAACAGGAACTGAAGCTGAAGGACAGAGAGGAAACATAAAAAGCATCCAGGGAAAAAAAATAACAGACTACTAAGTCAGAGGTGGAACTTTGAAAAATAAGCCCCAACACTAAGATTATTTTTCATTCAGACCAGAGGGAGGGAAGTGAACTAAAAAGTGAAAGGACCTTCTGCAGGATGAAAGTAGAAAGAACACACCAATATGTTTCTGCAGACATTTTCTTATGTTGGATTAACGTCTAAAATCTGTTGCGGCTTTCCAAATCTCTTGCAAAGCTGAAAACCTCTGATCTGGAAAGTTTTACACAGCAACTTTCACAAATAGGTTATATTCACAAGCATTTTACAGATTAAAGCAGTGACACGTCTCTGTTCCGTTTCTGTCATGAGGGCATCATTTATTGCATGACTGCTGCATTGGACTAAAATTACATTTATTTACAATAGGTGTACCTAATAAACGTGTGTATCTTTGATTCTGTGAACACTATTTTACAATATTTAGGTAGAAATAATGGATAAAACATGTATTTGCCTCGTAGCACATTATTTTCCACTGTTCCTTTCTTCCCTTTCATTTCATTTAGTTTTCAAACGGTATTATTTACTTATTTATGTAATTTAATATAACAAATAATCAGTCCAGTACAATATTTAATTCTTGAGGCATTCAGCAGTTTGAAAACTTAATAACGTTACACCGCAAAGGCTTCGCACTTAACAAAGGACACCTGAAAATTGCAGCATTAAAATTCAGGCGGCGTACAGTCAAGCCTTGCCATCAGGCCCATCACCGTGATTCAATCTGGCCCAGCACTGAGAACATAACTAATGTGCCCGCAGAGAGCCTCCGCAGACATTACCAAGTAGCTCCCTGCCAAAAAGGCAGAGCTTTTTACAGCCTCCCACCACCACTCCTCCACCCTGCAGGCAGAAAATATACCCCAAGGAGGTCCGAGGGAGGAGAGGCGGCAGGAGCGCTGGTAACTCGTATACCTTTCAGGACTGTGTGTGAATGCAAATGATGCGCCGAGGGAGCAAGCTACAGATAAACTACATTTTCTGAGAATTAGAAATGGAAGTCTTAAGGTTTAAACAGTGTGTTTACATCACTGTGAAGGGGGAACCTACCTCTCCATTGAGGAAGCAGTAAAGAACAGCAACCACAAAGCCCTAGAGGGAAGGAAAAGCACAGCAATAATATGGTGAAGCTTCTTGTTATTTGCTCATTTAAAAATCACATATGTGGCATTCGTGAGACATATAAATGTGGTACAGTGACAAGAACAATGCCTAATGTGACTTCTTCTTTTTCTTTTTTTTTAGCATTAATGAGGACAGGATTGTTCTGAAAAGGTATTCTTGGTTGTCTGTAATGTAGCTTTGCTGTCTTCCTGCATTCTCCACCATTTATCATTATGTGATGAACTGAAATAACTCCAAACAGTAACACTGCTACTGTATCAGCCTGCAAAGTGCGTGAAGATCAATTTATTCAGTAGAAGCACTTGCAGGTCAGAGCTGATTAAGTGTCCAATTATTTAGATAGACTGTGAAAAACTATTTTATACAAACAAAATCCAAAAATAGAGTTTTAGGTGACATTCACAAAATGTAACAAATACTTTTTACAGTCACTTCTTCCTTCAAAGTTGATATCATACCTGAAACGATCCCAGAATCAAATCAAAAACTAGCCGTAGCTCTGTCTTCACTTGCTCTGGGATGAATGCAAACACGATAAAATTGATCCCAAAAAGAGGAATCAGAAGCAGAGTTGATTTTGCCAGCCTCCTGAAACGACAAAGCAAAGACAGATTCAAAATCTCCTCCTCCACTGATACCAATTTTCAATCTGTCTCTGTGTACAACAGTAACGAAATGCACGTCTTGAGTACTTTTCATTTGACGTTTCAGCTCAGTGGACCGAAGATGGAGAAAAACACCCCATTTAAATTGTCAGTGGGAAAATAGCTGATCCATTATGAGATGCTCTCCGTCACAGTAAAAAAATCACTTAAATACATGAAGCTCTACATCTGTGTGTAAAGCAGCTGCCAGAGGGAGAATACAGTGAGCTGAGCGCCACATGCTAAAGCAATGAGTGTCTTCTCTGAAGTCCTAAAGGATTGGCTATCCCTACATCGCCCTGAGCATGAAAGAGATACGTTTACAGCAAAATTTGTACTCACAGCACAAATATGTTTATCTTCCTCTCAGCTATGTGAGTTTATTCGAGATAATCTATGTTTACCCTTGTAAAAGCAGCTAACATTCACAGAACGTGGATCAAAGTCAGCCCAAGACAAAAACCACTGAAGTGGTGGAGATTCTTCCCAACATCCTCATACGGATCAGTGACATTTCATCTCATATTAGCTAATAAATAATACAAATTTATGGCATGAAAAAAAATTACACTCACGAGTACTGGTTGGACTCATTTCTTCCAATATCTGGGCAGTTGATCTTCTGGCGAAGTATTCGAATGATGCAGATGAATAGAATAAAGTTCATCTGTGGAGAATATTATTCATTATATTGATGTATTTTACAGTGTAAATGGGATTTAGTGCTTGCAGTTAATCAAGATTCAAGAGAAAGTCACATCTTTTTATTGTTATTTTATGCAACAGATATGGAGGAATGTTAGTGAATGCAGCTCATCAGCCTGATACTGAATTTCCTCTTGTTCTGATTGGATTGTGGCGCTGCAATGTGGGAAAATGAGCATCTCTAAATTGTTAATTTGGGCTGGACCTCTGAACTGGCAACACATCCCACATCATGATGTGCACCATCACTCAGCTGCTGCAGAGAGACAGAGACAGAGTGAACTGACAGCCAGGCTGCTGATCCTGATCCTTAGGTGAAATAACACAAGTAAACCTGCTGGAACTAAACAGACCAAGGACATCAATGAGCATCAGTAAAGGATGACAATTTGTGCACGCCAACATGCTGTTTGTCATTAGTTTTGTTAAAGTAATAGTTTTTGCTTTCTTACCAAGCTTTATATGAGAAGATCAATACCACTGCACAAGATGCAGCCAGCAGTCATTAGCGTAGCACAAAGGCTTAAAATAGGGAAAACAGTTCCAGAGCTCACTCATAAATGCATTATGTTACACTGTATATAACAGGCTGGTGTTTGTTTTCCTTGTGGTTTCATCTTAATTTGCTTTACACAACAGTAAATGTATATTCAGGTTCCTGAATTGATAGAAAATTCAAATATTACAAACAACCAATTAAAAATAAATTCCAGCATAGCCTAGAGAGTCTTAAGCTCTTTCCAGATACTGGATACATAATATTGTGGGCTTCATCAAACTGTTTAGGTGATGGCATTCTGTCATTTAAATGTATGTCACTTTTATGTTAATGCTCCTAATGGCTTCATTCAAACACGAGAGCCACGGCATGTGTAAAATATCTGTCATATGCAGGAGACTAGACTGCAGTTTGTGTGTTATGGAAATGTAACCTGGGTGCTCATTCAGATATGGAGCCCAAATGTTGTGATCCAATGAGATTAACTGAAATTATTGCAGGTCAGAAAAGGTATTTTAGGATTAATAAAGTTCTATTTCATGCTATGCTATGCTATGCTATGCTATGTTATGTTGTTTCATGCTATGCAATGCAATGCTATGTTATGTTATGTTATGTTATGCTATGCTATATTATGTTATGCTATACTATGCTATGCTATGTTATGTTGTTTCATGCTATGCAATGCAATGCTATGTTATGTTATGTTATGCTGTTCTATGCTATGTTATGTTATCTTATGCTATGCTATGCTATGTTATATTATGTTATGTTATGTTATGCTGTTCTATGCTATGTTATGTTATGTTATGTTATGCTATGTTATCTTATCTACACTGAAAAGAAAAACACTGTTCCATAAATGCAGTTCCTTTACTAAAAGGAATATTTCACACCGCTGTAGATCCTCAATTGTTGAACTCATCTTTACCCTCCTTTTCACACC
>OMNN01059250.1:2941-28173 GCA_900302755.1 Chromis chromis
GCTCAGTTCACCAAAAATATTGTTTATTTATACATGTGTGCATCTATCTCCAGACAGAAACGCAGTGTAAACAAAAGAAGCAACACAAACATATTGACAGCTGTAAATAATCCTCACATATTCCAAACCTGAGGAACTTACTGTATATATTTAATCTCTTATACATCATCATATTCATTGTTTTGGGGTCACTGCTTAATAGAATGAAATACCGTGCTATATGTTCGAGCAGTGTGATATTGCTTCTGTATTGGTAGATCCAAATACATTATTCAAATGCATTTGCATAAATAGTATGACTGTAAATCATCCTAAACTACTATAAGGTGTCATCATTTTATGATATTGAAACTATATCTTGTCCGAACCACAATCTGAGATTGAGATAAAACCATGTTCTGATGTATATGAAATATCTCTTAAAACCATTTTTCCTGGTTATAGCCCAGCAATGTGAGAGGAAGGTGACAATGATAGTCTATAAATAGATATGCAGATTAGCATTGGATGTTTGCATTACTTTGCAATCAAGCCCCAGTACAGTGCTGTAATAGTATTTTCATAGCTTTTGGAATTGCTGCGCTTGGTCAATAAGTAGGAAAACATGTTTCAGTCCTCAGTGTCCTTGAACTACAAATGTTTTGATCCTGACAGTAATGGGTGGAATATGTTGAGGACTAGATGACAAAATCCAATTTCTTTCCTCTGCATTTTATATGTGCACCTTAAATTGTGTTTTCATATTCCACTTTACATCTGATTTAATTCCATTCAAAATAGAGTAAAATATACACATTTAATTTGCTTCAAAAAGAATAAATAGCTACATTCAATATTATAGGGTTTAGCTGTTAGAATTTGCACCATAATACTCCTGTCTCCTAGATTATTCTGACATTTCCTTGTACAATCATGTCCCTCTCAAAGGCACAATCACGCTTTTCACCGCTAAATGATTTACACACATGTTGGTCATGAGTGAATGTGCACTGTGGGATTTGTCCCACGACACACACAGATGTGAACACACCAGTCTCATATAAGAACCAAAACCAATTTCAGCTACAGTGATCCCTCGATTTCCACCTGATGCGTGTGCAGACTGGATATTTCAGTTTGTGGTTGTGCAGTTGTGTGTGTCTCATTGTTTGACTCCAACAGCTTGCTACCAGTGTGCTTCAGATATGATATAGATGCTTGTAAAGAAGTGCGACCTGACTGGGTATTTTCTACGTATACACAATGACTACTTCACCTAGGGCTTCAATAGTGAGATGTTTACTCTTCGCTGTGGAAATAAAATGTGCTTGGAGGCTGGCTGGAATGTAAATGTGCTCTAACGTAATAATATGGCCAACATTTCTAGTATAGTTCCTCCAAAATATCATTTTATCCCTCTTCTCCTGTCCTCTCTTTTCTTCTTTGTTCCTATTCCCTCAAAACTAAATATTTAACATATACCTCATATTTATTTGATCTAATCTCCCCACATTGAGGTGAAGATGTTTTAGGATCATATCCTATGTGCTTTAAAAGCACATAAAATGTATCTGGCAATATATAGTCGACTGTATCTATATGTAAGTAAAGCATATATACTCAAAGCAAAAGTCTCAAATGCAGTGATTTTATTTTTAAAGTAATTTTATATTCTAATGGGGTTTTTTGTATAACTGTCTGATTCAGATTAAATTTCTTTTAAAACTGTCTAATAATAATACCACAAATAATACAATGGCTGTTAATGACTCTTTTCATTTTAACTGCATTTCAGTTTTTCTTTAATACACAGTAAAAAACAAAAACAAAACAAAAAAACATGACTTTTTGCTTCAATTTCAGGCTTGTGGGTTTTTTTCTGTAGAAATTTAGAGAAAAAAATTATTCTTATTTATGAGATTACTTAACATTGCTCACATCCAAATTAGATTTCTGACCCTCCTCCTCCTCACATCTTGTTGTCAAATTAATCCTGCATCGTGACTGCTTACTGTGTGTTTTTGGGACAGATTCAATTGGCAGAGGTGGAGCAGGCGTCGCTGATGTCAGAGCAGCTGTCAGACAAGTCATCATCTCCTGCACTGCCTGATGACCTCAGCCTGGATGAGCACAGCAGCTACCAGCTGCTGGTCAGGGGCAGCCAGGTACACTCACACACTCACACAGTAACACACATAGACATGAGGTATGTACTACACTTGTATATATCACACTCATGCATCCTAATACTTGTCACACATAGGCCATGTAACAAAATGTGTTCCTGCATCCCACACAAACACATCACACATACAATCATATGACAAATTGCAAATGACTTAATTAGGTGTTGGATTGCCATGTGGTGGTCCAACACCTTACAAAACAGCAGAACAGACCAACTGAACATCTTCAGCCCACCTTGCCACTGATTTTCCAAATCTCTGGACCTCTACTGGAGGGATGGAACATCACAATCACTATTTGTTTATTTTATTTATTTTTCACTCACAGATTGGACTGCTGATGGACTATGAGGACATATTTATTTAGTATATTGGATTAGAATGACATACTTTACCTTTAATGCTAATGCACAAAAGTAACTGTTTGGAGAAGGCCTTTGTGCACAAACCAAGCCATAGAGAAACAGTTTGGCTCAGGAAAACTTGACTGACCTGCACAGAGCTCTGACTCACTGCAGGCTGAATGGAAACCAATTCCTGTAGCCGGGTTTCAAAATCCTATGAAAACCACATAGGTGTGATGTTCTGGCAGCTGTGTTTCTCCTTTATGACATGTTTATTTCCCAGCCCTACACATGTCACATATGCGCGGAAGCCAACTATGTACATGTGTGTAAATGAATGTCATATATCATATCTACTAATGAAAAATGAATAATTGAGCATCTGTAAACAGCTTTATTGAAAACATTCATGTAGTAAAGGTGCCAGTCTCAGATTAAACCCTGTTAAGTGTAACCAAAATGACGTGTAATCACTCATGCACACACACACACACACAGGTAGATGTCTACGGGGCTTTGAGGAGTCACAAATCATGTCATCACACCCCTTCCATCTTGCTAATCATCATTAATTACTATTTACATGCTTTACTGCCTGATTAAAGCACCTGCCTCCCACTGTGATCTTGGCGTGGGCATACTGGGATGTGTGTGAGACAGAGCGTGTCTTTCATATCTCCATCTCCCCATCAGCACTGTGCTCTCAGCTCACAGTGGTTCCACCTGGCCTGTTTCATCGCTGCAATATTGAAGACCAGTTCATTTGATCCAGTTTACAACCAACAACAGCCAAGCAATTTGAAGCTTTGAAGCATGCCGTTGCTTTCTTTATACCACATCCAGTTTTAATCAGATTTGTATGGATCAGTAAAGGAAGGAACATGAAAAGGGAGCTTTTTGAAACTGGAAACAAATTGTACTCAGATTCCCATTATGACAAGAGGAAATGAAAGGCTTTAGTTTGATATCTTTCTTGCTCTAGTGAACATCAGCACACCTGGATATCATGGTTATTCTCTCTGCATCTCTGTGTTTCATCCCTCCCTCTCTTTCAATCACTCCTCTTCCTTGAATTTTTCTTTTATTTCTCCCATCAGAGCGGCAGCGGCGACTCCCACAGTTTAGAGGAGCTGCTCACCCAGGGGGGCTACAGAGGGCTTCGTCCCTCCAGCTCAGGAAGCGAGGAAGGTGTCCAGGAGCTGTTTGAAGTGGGCATCCATCCTCATGTGAATCCCCCCTCGCTGGAGCAACAAAGCCCGGCACACTGCAAAGGTACTGGAGATAACATGATGACAGAACGACAGAAAAGATGCTGTATTTAGTTTGTACTGTAATCCAGAGTGAAGAAGTCTGTGACTGTCATCTGTCTGTGCTCTCAGTGGCCTAAGCTTGTTTATACTCATGCGAAACGCTGTGGCATATCTTCCAAATACAGAGGATTGTGGGCCAGAATGGCGAGAAAAGTATGCTGGCTTGCATACTGCAAAATGTGACCGGATGTAGCAGTACATCCTGGTATTTTTGCATTTGAAATAATGTGTATTGGAACATACTGAATCTTTTTCTGGCGTACTTGTCTTGGTCTTCTTTGTCTTTTGTATTTTTCAGCTGCAGGCAGTTGGCTGCTTGTTTGCTAGCTTTTTATCCTGACTACATTCTGCTGTTGTTTGCAATGTTACTAGTGTTTTTACACTGTGAAATAAGATTGTAGTTTTTCCTGGCATGTTAAAAAAATATTAACTTATTTTTTAAGACCGCGGCTGTGCTGTAAACAGATAAAGCAGTTGCTCTTCTGTTTAATTCCTGATAAAGTGGCTGCACATGGAGTGTTTGGTGCCCCTGGAATTCTTGGATCTGTGGGACTGAACTGGATTTTTGTTTTATTCACCTTTGGTCTTTTTCTGTTCTCAATTTAATCAATGATTGAACATGAAGTGCCGCAAGATACCGAATGGCAAACTGACTTAGTAATGCAATTCTACTGAATATATTAGTAAATTATTTAGCCTCTTGGAAAAAAATAAATCTCTTTCCTTTTTAGCAGCCAAACTTTCTAATGATACCCCGTGGAGTCTATGCCCACCACAGAGCAATATTTCTGCAAGTGGGTCCCTCATTTGTTTGTATTCCATGGACAGTCACAACCGCTGCCAGTTTCAGTTTCTGTTCCACAGACCTGCTGTTATTGACAGCAACAGATCACAAAAATTTTGCTGATTGCCAACAAAAGGTGGGGAAGTAGAGGACTGCTAACTGGCAAACATGGTTTTATACAATGTAGATTTCTGCATACCAAAGTCAGATTTGGTATGCTTATTTTTATTAAGAAACACTGAATGTCGAGGCAGATTGTTTGTTCATTACAAAATACCTCAGAATACTTTATTATAACACCACTATTTAAGGTTGAACTTGTTTTTAGCACAATGATGTGTGAAGTCACATCCTAGTGCATCCATGTAATTTACTAACACTATGTACAGTGCCTATATAAAGTATATTGAATCGTGGTCATTTTATTTAGTAACTCCCATCTTAGCTGCTGAAATCTGTAACTCCTTCAGAGGAGTCATAAGTGTCTTGGTGACCTCCATCACTCGTCTCTTTTGTGCATGGTCACTCAGTTTTTGAAGCTGTCCTGCTCTAGGCAGATTTACACATGTGTCATATTCATTCCATTTATTAATGATGGATTTAACTGTACTGTAAGGATATTCAGTAACTACTGACGTGTGCTTTCAGAAACCTATTTACAGAGTTGCCTGGATTGTTATTTTGTCTTCATGGTGTAGTTATAGCCAGGAGTACTGATTCACCAGTGACAGGAGGTTCCACATACAGGTGTCTTGAGTCTTTTTTTTGGTCCAAAAAGCAAAATTTATTTGACTGTGATTCAATGTTGAAAAGCAATTCAAACTTACCGTTACCTTTTCATAGGCACTGTAGCTGTCATATTAGTTTTTGACTTTGTTGACTGACTCTCACTATAGATTCCAATACATATAATTTTACTTTCCTTCCTTTTGTGGACCATTTTTCATCCTGTGGCAGCCAAATGGTTTAACTAAATCTTTTGCATCAACCAGTCATATTAAAATAATCCCTCTCAGGGTTACCTTTCATCAGCATTCCCTGTCATCCTTATCAGTGTTCTTTGTGACCCTCACTGATATTTAACCACCATGATTTCATTAAGCCATGACTTTGGCATGACATTGATAGTATCATTTCAATAAAAGGAGGCCATTTCTGAGCGTTTCAGGAGGCAGACACATGAGAACATGTCGCACATTCCAAATACCTGATTGACTTCCACTGCAATTAAAGAAGTGATAGATGAAGCCAGGCATGAGGCAGACACAGAGATGTTAATGAATGACATGTTTTGGTATGCTCATGGCTCGCCACCTCTCGTAACATGACCATCATCACCAGAACAGATGGAGCGATACAAGGCAAAGTCAATTCAGGGGGACTGCTCAGCAGCACATCATGGTCGGTTGTAGACACAATGTCACGGAAAACATGGTGTTCACAAGGTGTGCTTGCTGCCAACAAAAATATGACTTAATTATCCATACAAAAGATCAAATAGTTTTTTTATTACATAATTTCCTAAGTGCTCAGTTTAGGGAATGAAATATTTAAATTGCTACTTTCATGTCTCTAAAATATGCTAAAAATCAAATGGCGTTACCACTTTTAATTTGTCTCCTATGACTTCAGTAAGTAGTGAATTTTGTTTTGATATTCTAATCAAACATTAGCTTTTCAGAAGCCAGAGGTCTAATTTGGAGCAAAATGTTCCAGTTTATGACTTTCATTTCAAGATGATACTGTATATCCCTTTTGTGGAAAAAAAAAGTTACAAAACTTCATCACTCAGTTTTAGTCTAAAGCTTGTCAACACACTGTGCTTGCAGAAATACATAGACACTACATCACTTTATCTACCTGAGAAGGAAGAGGAGTAAATGCAACTATCCCAAAATAGTAAATATTACACTCATCTAAAATGTAATATCCAGAAAACAAATATGCAGTGTATTATGGGGAATTTTAAACCAATCCCTGTAGGCGTTTACATGCATTTTCTATTCTTCATGGACTGTTTTACAGCATCACCTCCCAGTAATAAAGGTGCTTCTCTCTTTCTACAACTTGGGTTCAACACTCTACATACAAATTTGTACTGTAAACCAGGACCAAAGAGCGGTTTATCAGAGAGAGGCAGCACAACAGTGATCTGTTTTTGTGACTTCTCTGTTGTAGTCTGGAGGAAGGCAGCGGAGCGCCTTAGAATAAATTGAACAACTATTTTAGTGATTTAAGCGTGAAGATCATATGTCCACACAATTTAGTTTTCATTAGGATCTTAGTTGTACCGTATTGAACCATCTGTATTTGATGTTGATTGCTTTCTGAGGAAGTCCTGTGAATGGTGCATTACAGTGATCAAGCCAACTGCATGAATTTTGCAAATGTTGCAGTTTCTCACACTTTTCCCACAAAATGGCGTGACAATGTTGTTTATAGTTGAGATGAGAAAAAATCGGAAAAGGGCAACCAAAAAAAAGTCAGAAATTCAAATTACCGCCCTTCTCCTTCCACTTCCTCCTTTCTTTCCTATGCCTCTCCCACCAGTCAAACACAGGCATATGGATGCATTTGAAACACACAAGCCACACAAGCTTATTGTAAACCTGAACATAAACATGAAGTGAATTAGCTGCAGCCATGAGCCTTTGGCTTTAGTTAGCAGAAGAATGAACTGTCAGCAACATTTAACATTGCCACTCATCGCCAGCTTCGATTGTAGCTCTGCCTACACAACCTAACCAAGCACAACTACATGTTTAGATATTACAAGAAAATGAAGTTAGCACCACCTGTTCTGGGGAAGAAACTGTCCAACATACAATATAGTAATTAATGGATGCAGCTTGTGTTCTATAAGTATGCTTTGCTGATGCTGGCATGCTTTGTTGTGTTTCATGTCAGACTCTCTTTTTATTTAGTCTGTCTTCCGTTTTTTGGATCACTTTTACATATATGTAGGAAGTTGTTGCCAATGCAGAAATAGTAACATTTCTGCTATTGAATCAGGCTTTCCTCCATCTGAGAAGATGCTTGTCTTCATTTTAGCAGCAGAAAAAAAGTAAAGAGGATGTTCAGAAGTCTAGTTTATTCTCAGACCACTTGTATTACGATATTATGGATTTTTATTTCAGTGTCACCAAATTACTTCCTACCTCAGGTTTAGATGGTAAAGGCCACTACTTGTCATTGCATCTTTAATATGTGCCTCAGAAACCATATCAGAAATTACCATGACATTCTTAGCCCAGATAGGTAGTATTGTCTCAGTGAATGTTCATTGAAGCTAAAATATAGAGTTGTGTATCATCTGCATAGAGGTGCAAACAGACCTAAGACTTTCTCAGGAGATCATTTCCATATTTCTTACCTTTCCATTGTGTGGTTTGTGTTTGTTATGGGCTTTAAAATAAAAGTGTCCAGTGTCTAGTGTTTGCCTACCGTATAATCTAAAGACTATAATAGACATCGTCATCCTAATAAGAAATGATACAGAAAAATGTAATTCGCAAAATACACTAAAACAAACTTATGCTCATTTGCACTGACAAAATACTATTAAATCACAACCTTCTCTTTTCAGGTGGCGATGGTGGAAGTTGTAGTGGAGGTGGTGGTGGGTCTTCACCTATATTCCACCTACCAGCAGACTTCTTCCATCCAGCTGCTGCAGCTCATCCAGACAGTCCAGGGAACGGTGTGAGCCCAGGGGACAGAGGTCCATCAGGGTTGGCCTCCCCAGCCTCCTGGGCCTCCCTCCGCTCACCTGGAGCCAACAACAGGCCTCTGAGCTCTCAGGTAATGTGGGCAGTTCAGCTGTGTCTGGATGGTTGGATGGAAAGATGAATGGAGGACTCACAATGGAACAGTGCAGATTTCATTCTGAGTGAGTGCTCAGTGAGCCAAAGTTGTCATGTATCAAACACAAATCACACAGATGGGATTTGCCAAAAGAAGTTATAACCTCAATAAGACGATCTGGATGCCTGATACTGTCACATATCTTGATGTATTGTCATGCACAGTAAAGAAAGACTAAATATTGACTTTAATGATATTGTTATAGCTGCAGTCAGTTGCACTGAGATGTAACATACTTTTGGCACATAAGGACTTGATTTTGTTAGAAATCAACACTTAATTGGGAGTGATGAGGTTAGATGTGAAACAGGAACCCCTTCTGTGGTCTATCATTCAGAAACTAAAGATGTAAGAATGGATTTAGTAGCTGCTAAGAGCTGAATGTTCTTATCATTGTACTGCCAAATTGTGAAGAAACACGTAACACTTAACACCCTCCTCTGATGTCCTACTGTATAGTGTGAAACTCCAGAGAAGTCATTTAGTCATAACTAAAGCTGGAATCCATATTGTAACTAACACCTCTCCTCTGCTGGCTCCTGCATGAAACAAACAAGAATGAAAAGGCCCTTATTTTAGTTCTTGTTCCTTTGTAACCATGGAGACAGATCTTTCCTTCTCTCTCCTCTACCTGTTTGGTTTGTTTAGCTCGTGCCTGAGTGCCTTTGTGATCCTGAGCTGCAACAGTAATGCTCTGCGGCGCTCAACTAATTAGCCGGGCCAGCCCTGAGCCTGATACCGACTCCGTGCACACTGTTGTTCTTGGCTCACGCTCTTTACATCCACTCATGACACTTTTCTATATTTCCTTTTTCTCTCTATGTTTTTTCTTGGGTGATCTTTCTTTCTACACCTCTTCTCTCTGTCTTCTGTGTTTCAGTTGCTTTTCTTCCAGGGCCTCCATTTCTCAATTTTCATTAGCTGTTATTCTTCCCTGTGGTGTTGTACACTAAGAATATTCCAGTAATGGTGCCAGGATTAGGAGTAATGACAAAAGCCCTCTTGCCCATGTGACATTTTGAATTAAAAAATACTTTTTTTTATCAGGCTCTCCAGTGAACATGAACTTCAAAACTTACTTACTGTATCACAATCATTTCTTCCATCACTGAACCAAAATTGAATTCAGTGCTGGTGTTCCACTATTTTAAACTCTGATCTCTGTTAACCCTAAAACTATTACGGTGCTTGTTAAAAATCAACATCCTGCAACAGTTGGACCTTTCTTTATCTGCCAACATTAATATTGTCATTTTTTTTGTAATTTTTTTCAATAACACTGATACAGGCTTTTATTCTGGACAGAAGATTCTTCAGAAAAGAGATATTTAAGCCCTTCTGCCAGTATACCATGTTGATGCTTGTTAGCATAACTTTAACGTTACACTTTATTCATTCTTTTCTGTGGATTGGGTTTGTTGGTCTGCCCCATCTAAAAGCCCTGGTAAGAATGACTGGGCTTTGAGGTGCAGTAACAAAGAAGATATTCTTTTGTTTGTGTATGTGCGTGTATATTTAACAAAAATTCATCTTTATTAAAAATAAAATATTATCCTCTCTCCAGCACCCGTCCCACAGTGACTCCTCCCTGGCCACGGGCAGTTCAGAGGGCAGCCTGCAGACCACCCTGGAAGAAGGGCTCAGTTTCAGCGTCTCCCCACCACGAGATCTGGGTCTCCCCATGCCTCTCCTCTGCCCTCTCCCCAGCCACCCTTTACACCCCCAGGGACCAACCACAGGAGACCAGGGCCACTCTTCACTAAAGAGACGCAGCACTACTTTAACCCTCCAAGCCACCCGTAGGCACCAGAGGAGTCAGAGCAGCAGTGGAGGTGGCAGCACAAGCCCCGGCTTCCCCCGACAGGACTCCATGGACCCTTCAGACGAAGATGTTGGAACTGGGACGTGCAGAGATGGCTGCCGCCAAACCTTCAACAGTGAACACTTGTCAGAAACACTGAACAGCCTCTCTCTGACGTCGCTGCTCACCCCAGGCTCTCTGGCACCCCCGCTGGTGAAGAAATGTAACAGCACAGGTTCTCTAGACCAAACCAATCTATCTGCCCGGAGTAAAGATGGACGCCAGTTCTACGGCATAGATAGCCATGGCTACCTTTCCAGTCCCTGGATAGAGGGAACGGCAAGAGGTGAGGAGGAGGACAATGATATCACAGGCTTTAGCATGAAAAGTAGTAGTCGGCCCACAGACACAAGCTCCAGGAAAAAAAGATGAAACACTTGTTGCCTCTCTGAAGTGGAACTCTTCAACTAATTGCATTTCGGGAACTTGAACAGAACAGGAAGACACTTTGAATACATGTCCTGTGAACCCGATTCTGAAACACTCTCTCGTCTTTGAATCGTCTGTTCTCTCTCTTTCCTCCTCAGATTCTGCTGCTTGGGATCAGTCATTTCTCAAAAGATTACAGGTGCTTCTGAGTTTTGACATCCGCAGGATGATTTCCACAGGACATGGGGTTGCTCTTTGACAGGTCCTGACAACACTGACAAGGGGCTTAGCCTTTAAGCATAATCAGGAATCCGCTTTGAATGATCTAGCAGTGCTAGGCTTTGTATTTTAGCCATCTTGACAGAATATTCCGAAAGCCATTAGAGAGATGGGCCTGAAAATGTAGTAACTGATGGACATTATTAAAGTGATGTTATTTACATGAAAGGAACGGGGCTTGCTTGACCTAATGTGCCCTGAACCTTTGCGCAAAACCAGTGTTGTCACAATTGGACAGATGGCAAACTCTGAAGCTTCTTTTGAGGAAGAACTGAACTTTGTACAGATGTTCTTTTTTTGTAATATCCATCAGTAACAGTAGCAGCAACCTTTTATTTTCTCATTGGCAGATTTGGTGGGTAATGGAAAATTGAAAGGTTGTATATTCTGTGTGTTTTGTTTAGTTTTTTCAACTTCTGCATATTGAAGTTGCGTGAATGTCGATATGCCTGTGTCCATTTGTGAGAAAGAGGGAGACGAAGACCAGCGAAGAGCCTGGCTAGTCTGAAAATTGACAAAGGGCCTCTTTTAAAAGAAGAATGGATATATGACTGCTGCTGAGATACATGTGGGTAGCTAGTGGAAGCATTGGTCACTTTCCGAGTGGAGTCTTTTGCTTTCTTTATATCCATGAAAGGGCTAAAATGTATTGAGTGCAGACCTGGGTCAAATTCTATAGGTAAACAATCTTTTGCTACGTACCGCAGTGTTTGAAAATGTTGGCTGGCTACATCCACTCCCTTTCTGGAGACTTTTTAGTACGTCAGATTTCTCAGAAAACATACTTAAAACTATATTTAACCATTTTAATTACAAAACCATTGAAATTAGGTTCCCACACCAAACATATTGAAGGACTTTCTCAGTACCTGCACTACATATTTACATGTTAAATAGGTCTAAGTTTGAGCAGGGGGCTAACAAAATGTAGAAACGTTTCTTCAATATAATATGTATATTGATGTAATTTGTTTTTTGCTGGATTATCCAGTTTCACCCTCTGGGTACTATAATGATAACATCTTTGCGTCCTACAGTTGTTGACTGCTGAAACTTCTGTTGACATGCTACCTACCTAGTGATTAGCATTGCAACTGGGCACTGTAACCCTCCAAGCATCCATCAGCCGTACCCACTTTATCCTGTGGAGGGTTGTGGGGGACTGAAGCCTAACCGAGCTGACGGGAAGAGGCGGGGTACACAGACAAAGACACAGACAATGGCACCTATGGTCAGTTTAGAATCACTAGTTAGGCTATCATGCATGTCTTTGGACATGGAAAACTTACACAGTAACAGGAAGAACATTCAAATTCCACACAGTAAGGCTCCAGACTACCAGCACGTTGAACCCTCTACCCCAATACTGCGACTCCAATACCATGCTGACTACTGAATCAAATCAGATGTGGTATTTTGAGCTGTCCACCATGCCAAAATAGGTAAAGCAGGATTTCTCTGAAATGGAAGTAAAAATAATTATATGTGGTTGCGATAAAATAGACTTTTAGTATCATAAAATCCAAGGAGAGTTCCGTGCTAAGTTACAGTGTTACCCCGCCACCAAATCCAACTCCTCTGCTTACCGTTGATGTTCCGTATACAAGTACACTTACATCATCTATGTGAGCACTGAATAAAAACAGAAAACAGTGTCAAAATGTTTGCCAAATTCAACAGTCCCTACTACTAACTAATGGACTCCTATGTCACATTGATGCTGCTTTTATTTCTGACGCACCTAAACTGGACACACTGTGGAATTTCGGTGTCTCAAGGGGAATTAAATCCCACACAGACCTGGGCATGGATCTTTGTACTGTGCCCAAATTCAGTACACAACATACCTTATCAATTGTTCTGAACTTTGGTCTTAAATGTTCTTGAGTAGCAAGTGTGAAAACAGCCTAAAGAAAAACAAAACTTTAAACTAAGGGATGCACAATGATATTGGCATCATCATCAGTACCGCCCAATAAAAGCTTTAAAATAAAATATGGGCATCGGCCCAAAATGACCGTTGACAGCCAGATAACACCTAGCATGCTAAAAGTTTAGGCTAGAAAAAAAGGCAAGTTTTACATGTATGTTGAAGTAGTTTTCTTAGTTTTCCCAGTTAATGTGACCTTTTGAAAAACATCTTTGTATACAGCTGCCAGTGGGTCGTCACGATAAGAATAAGCAAAATAACTTAAACTTAAACTTAGATAATCTTAATTCCACTGCTCAAGAGACTTGATGTTCTCTGCAGCTAGGTGGAAAAATCAGGTTAAGGAATGACTGATGATCGGCCAAACTGAGTTGACAGTTCCTTATTTTATTGGAGTCACCAGAAAGCACAAGCACAACTTTTCATTTTCAAATACAAATAGAAGATACTGGTTTATATGCATGTGCCATTTTGTGGGATGGGTTTAGAGATTCGGAGCAAACTAGACAACAGTTTTTATGAACTTCTGCCAATTTCAAAAAGGCCAGAATATAATTAAGCCACTTGTAGGCTCTTGTAGAGTCAGCGTACACTCTGAATAGACCCAAACGATTATTTGACTCAGGTCTGCTTGAGTGTAGCACGATATTAGAAAATGGCAAATACTATGGCAAGCAATGTGGTCCAAATTGATGTAGTTTTTAACTTTGAGCACTTGTCATTTTGATAGATTGTGATGACCCATCATATAATATAGTTGTGTCACAATCTTTAAAATCCCGACCAGGTAGACCTCAGGTGGACCTATATGCACTCACACACTGCGTCATACATAACACACAAATTAAAGCACACACATATATGTTATCACACACACACACACACAAGCAGCCACCATCATACAAAGATGTCAACGTCAAAACAATGCAGGATGTTTCTGTAGTTGTTTGTGATGAGACAGAAGAAACCTCAGTGTTGATCTCTTTCCCTACTTTGTCTTCATTCCCCTCCTTATTTTCATTCAATTGTATTATCTCCCTTCCACAGGGAAGCGGGAGCATTAAATGACTATTGACTATCCCACCTCTATTTGAGATATGCAATATGCTACAGTAGATGTACAGTTAGATGTATGAGACTCGTATAGATAGGCAATATGGTGAGAGAAGATTATATTTATGAATTTATGTATTAGAATAAAATGTCACCAAGATTCAAAGGTCACTGAAAGGATGATGATGTATTCATGTATTCCACAGTGTGTGTTCTCTATTTTTCCCTCCCATCTCCTCGACCTGATTTTCTTTTTTTCCAAAATGCATGTGGGTTTTTTTTTCCGTTTGATTAAATGTCATTCTAGTGTCATATAAAAGTGAGATAGCTTTTCAACATCCTCTGACTCCTGAAGTTGTTCTTTCAAAATGTTGTTCACTGTATTTCCTTCCTCCTATTGTTCTTCAAAGTTGTGTCTTTTTAATGTGGGTCTCAAGTTTTATTCACAGTGTAACATTTATTTTGTCAGGTTGTGACCATAGTGGTAACGCTGCAAGAACATAGCTGCTTGTGACACCTCTTTCTAAATTAAATTAGACTGGATGAATAATTTAGTCAATGGGCTTAACTTTCAATTTTTTTAGGAATTAACCTTTTGTCTTACGTTCAAAAATAACTTTTCTATGTGTAATTTAGTAATATAGATTTTTGCCTTCAGGCTTCTGTCCACAGGTGAAAGTTCTTCTGTTGTACCTACTGGCAGATAACATCCACACAGTTCCCCTGCAAGCCACCAAAGGATCAGATGCAGAAGGTCACAGATCAAAATAGCCTTTTTATAACAGCCCAATCTTTTGGTAATACATGGAAAAGTTACATCAATCTGTTATCCAAGATAGCGCAAATGTAATGACCGAAAAAGTTGAAATGATTGCATTTTTGGCCAGAAATTTGGCCTGGTGTGGCAAAATGCTGCTTTTGGATTTCTCTAACATTCAAAATGATAGAGTAGTTTCTGTCAGAGTGCTTTTTTGTCTAGAGGCAAGTAGACTGGTGAGTTACTGTTCTACTGCACTTGGTGGTGCAACACCCAGCCCCCCCATGTGCCCAAGCATTGTTGGGCAAGACAGTGAACCTGAGGTTGCTCCTGATAGTAGGCGAGCACCTTGCATGGTTGCTCTGCCACCACTGGTGTGAACCATTATCAGACTGGAGAGGCTGGGTGTTGAACCACCAACCGTATAGGGAATGAGAGCTTTACCACTCGAGCCTCAGCTATCAAAGTGTTTATCTTCTCAGTGTTGGTAATGCGGGGTTATCTCTTCACAATTGGGGCAGAACAGCGTGAAATGACATGCAGAAGGCTTAAAATGTGTTGACTTGACACAAAATGTCCTTTAAAGTGGTTATGTGTTATGTTGATTAATAATACAGAGGCAAATCACTGGCCCATACAGCAAAGATTCTGTTTCACAAATTGCTGTGACACAGAGGTGTTTTAAAATGTGTTCAGGTTTAACTTGGTGTTTCTTGTCTTACAGTTTTCAGTTTTAATCTCTATTGCCATGGACAGTGATCACCAAACCAAGACCCTCACCCTGCTGCCAACACCTGTGTGACACTCACTAGCCACGTTTCCATTTGATTGTTAAGCGAATTTGAGGTCAACTTTTGAAATGTAGGAAAAACATTAAACAAAAAGAAAGCGCAAACCAGGCGTGTTTCTTTTAACTGCCTTGGACGGAATAAACTAAGCTGCATAGTGTCACCAGAAGCTGGCAGTATGGGCAACGTTACAAATGCATTTAACAAAAGAGAGTGGAAGAAACCAGACACAAAACCGGTTGTTTGCTTGCTGCTATGAAAACACAAAGTAGAAACTAGCACAACTTTGGCTTTTCTATATTATCATCTGGCCATTGGAAAGGCGAAAACGTCGAAAGAAGTATAACCAGCTGATCAGTCATGTGAGCTAGATGTTCACAACGTCAACTTGATTAAAAAAGATCTCCCATTATGTGCAGTCATTTTTCTAAAAAACAAAATGGAAAAACCAAGTGTTTGTAATTTTTCGCAAAATTGGTCGAGTTTTTTGCCACTTCCTTGAACTTTTTCTAATGCATAAACACACTGAAACACACTGCTGATAGTCATTCATACTGTTTCGATTCATGATTTATCCCCAACCATTTAAATAATTGTTGTTTTTGTACAATACTAAATGCCATATTGTTCCCAGATGACTCATCCTGCTTAGATGTGATCTTGACTACTGAGTAATGGTGTTTTTGCACTAAGACGAGAACAAAAAGGACAATGGAAAGGTTCCTCTTACTGCAGCTAAAGTGGAGCTTGTTGTGGATATCCCTGTCCTTAGATGCAAGCAAAACAGTGTTTTTGTGATAGCAGAAAAGCACCCGCACAAACATCGCCTCTGACACCTCTCCTTCTATTACACAGCCCAGTGGTTTAGTCTGTGTGGATGTTATCTCGACCCTCCCAAAGGCACCCAGCTTCTGAGGCCCTCTGTGAATGATGGTGTTATCGTTGGTGGAGCATATTATGAGCGACTTGGCTTCGAAGTTTAATAGATTTACTACACACTTTGAGATTTCACTGCTTCTGTATTTTGGGTGTCTATTTTCCCACAGTTCTGTATTTTTCTTTAGAAATACTCTTTGACCAACTCCAAATTAATAAGTCTGCTGAATTTCGCCACCAGAGCTGCAACTTGACCTCCATTTACAAATGTGTTTTGGGTGAATTGCGAGGTGTAAATGTTAAAAAGGTATGAATGCACCTGTCCTTCAAACATAATCTTTACTCCTCCTGGTGTCAGCAGATTGTAGAAATAGCCTCTACACAGAACTGTACCCTTGCAGAGTGGCAGCTGAAGTTACAGTGAGGTTAGCTGTTATTCTCCCTCATTAAAGCATCAGGAAGAAGCCGCCTCCAGCAAATTCTACACATGCAGTCGTACAGGAAGCGCCGAGGCACTGAGTGTTTGATCCCTGACGAGTTCAACTGCTGAATGATGTATGAGGACAATCAAACATGTGTCTCACTCATAGTTAATAAATGCGATGCATCCATGTGTTTGTGCTGCATCGTTGTCAGGTAACTAGACTGTTTTTACTAAACTGCTAAGGCGAAGAAGTAATTGCTCCTCTGGTGGTTTGACATTTACAAAAAAGCCTTGGGTGCATTAATACCACCTTCTGTACCGGAGTTAGGAGTTCAGCCACTGGGAAGCAGAAAAAAAACATGGCAATGTAAAAACACTGCGACCTCCAACCTTGCTCCACAGCTCCTGTTCTTCCAAATCGATCATGCCTGTTTAAACTACACTCGGTTAATTTCAAGTTTCCCCTTAAGATTAGTTATTTTCTTTTCTTTTCTGTGAACTAGCCATTTTAATGACAGCATTTGTCTCAGTGTATGCAAATGTTCCACCAAAACATCAAATTAGCAGGAGCACCATTGCAACATCCTGGATTTAGCAACACCCAAGACAGTTGTGGTTGGTTTAAAGAAATACAAACAAGCCAGGGCATTTTTCCACCTATAGCAGAGAGACAGCGTGATTAGTCCAATGTGGATTGTTTTTGTTTGTTTGTTTTTTTTTACATGTGAAAAAGCATTTCCAAAGAAGGCACATTAATTAAGCCAGGTCTTAAATCTGGCTGGACAAGGTAGTTTAAAAAAAATGGGTCTGGGCTGGGTTCAGGTCTCAGTTTTAGGTCTGAAGTATAGTCGACCCTGCTGTGCATGTAGCCCCGGAAAACCCAAGATAGATTGCTCTCAGATTTGTAATCTGGCCAAAGATGATGCCAGTATTTTGAGTCCCATCTGGACATTATGTGGGTTTTTTTTCCAGATATGAGACACTGAGGGACCCTGGAGTTTTACATATTCTTGGGAAATGTTAAAAAACATTCAGTCTGCTGAAGAAATGCAAAAAAATCCACCATTGCTAATAAATTGGCACTATTCAACTATTAATGACGGGATGGCTCAGGGACACATACTAATTCTAGTACTTTAACACAAATAGACAAAATGCAGTTTGTGATCAAGCATTGCCCTGTCCAAAACAGCACCTTAATGTCTTCTCACTACACAAAAGCTGCTCTTTAATCTTTAAAAACCCTTCTCTACTCCACTAACTGCAAAGTGTCCACACCAATCAGTACAAACACTGTCCATCTGGATGTTCATCACTAGTATTTCCTCTTTAAACTGCGATTGTGACACTCAACTTGCTTGTAACCTTTTTTCTGGCTCCTGAAAACACGACTTGCAAGTTGTTTTTGAGAGGTGAGGAAAAGTTGCTGTCTGTAATTACTCGCAGAGGGTTTTGAAGCTTTGATGCAAAATTCTTGTCCCTGGATGAAAATGAAAGACCTATGAAGATGGATGTTGGATTTTAACCACCAGCTCAGCAGCAGACAGATTTTCCATCCGTACCACCACAGTGTCCACACTCACAATAAGAAATCGCCTCTGCTGTCTTTTCTGCTTTATTTAATCTGAGGGGATCCTGAGAAATAATCTCCTTGACAAAACACTTGTACATTGTAAACAATAGATATGGGCTGTGCTGTTAATGCTTCATATTTAATCATTTTCATTCCACCCTGCAGCCTGTTCTGGCTGTTATATTGTGCTGCTGTAAGTTTAAGGGAATCCGACTGGTTTTAGGATTGTTTGAAAAAAAAAATGCGACCTCTGAAACAGAAAAGCTTTGACCCAAGCAAAATTAATCACAGCAGAAAAGACTATCAAATTACTACATGTGTAGTTATGATGGGAATATTTTTAACACCAAAATTCATTCTCTCTGGGTCTGCAAGATTTAATTTCCCCAAAGAAACAGAATTGTGTTATAATGTACATCACTTGACAAGTAAAGTTTTTCACGGATTCAAGGATTCAAGGTTTTGACGGTCTGTGGCCTGTTGGAGAGGAAGTCCAGGACCCAGTTTCCAAGGGAGGGGCTCAGTCCAAGTGTTAATAGCTTCTGCACCAAGGTTTGTGGGATGATTGTGTTGAAGGTAGAAGTAAAGTCCAAAAAGAGCAGGCGGACGTATGAGTTCTTGCTCTCCAGGTGGGTTAGGGCTGTGTGAACCATTGATGAAATGGCATCATCAGTGGAGTGGTTTTTAAGCATGTAAGCAGCACGGGAGCATGCCTATGTTCCCACAGCCCTATGTTCCCACATTCCTAAGATATTTTTCAAGATTAGGCCCTATGTTCCCAGTTTTTAGAAATAATCGTTTTCTTAAGATAAAAATTGGGTTTTCGAGTAAATGAGAGGCCAAACTGCATGGAAATATCTGCATTTTCCCTTCCTGAAACGGGGTCTTAGAAATGTGAGACATGTGGGAACATAGGGCCAAATTTTCAACATTTTCAGTGAAAGAAGAAATCTTAAAAATGTGGGACCATTGGGTTGTGGGAATTTATGGCTGACCCCAGCAGCACAGCTCTCACGGTGCTGGTTTGTCAGTCAGCTAACCATTTTGTTCCATACTGAAATCTCAACAACTACCATGGAATATAGTAAACATATGAACGGTGCCCAGAGGATAAATCGTACTCTGAGTCTGGTGATCTCTTCATTTTTCCTGTAGAACCACCATGGTAGACATTTGTTGTTTTTAGTGAAATTAATGAATGGCTAGATTGACGTGAAATTTGGTATACACTCACAGAATCCTGCATATAAATCCATCGGAAAGTTCAGTAACACCAGAGATGACAGTTGTATGACACATGTCCTGCCCTTCCCCCTCCAAAAGCCAATCATTTTGTTTCATTCTACTGCATCTATGCCTAGTAGAAGTATAACACGTTGGAAGAACCTATTTTGATCCTTATTTTGGAACAAAGTCACCATCCCTTTTAACATTTTTATAATCAGATTTGACTGGTAATTGTATACATGCATTTTTTGTAATAACAATTATAATAAACTTTATTTCTGTAGCACCTCTCCAAACTGGAGTTACAAAATTAAAATCACGAGTCACAAAATTAAAATATGCAAAGTTGTTTAAAAACAATAAAACATTATAAAGCATCGATCAAACTTTAGTAAAGACAGTGAAAGTCATAAAGGTGAAGAACAAAAGAAAGAACAAAACTATTTAAAAGGACTAAAATGTTATACAAACGCCTGACTGAGCTGTTCTGGCTGTAAGTTGGAGCTTATTCAAGAGCTTTGGAGCCAAACCAGTAAAAGCGTGATCCCCCTTTGTTTAAATCCTGGACTGTGGGACTTTTAACAGTGATTGAATCTCTGACCTGAGGGGTCTGTAGGTACAGAGTAAGAGGTTAAAGGTTCCGAGATGTGGAGTGGAGCCAAACCACACAGAGATCTAAAAAGTAATCAACAGAATCTTAAATTGAATTCTGGCCCAAATGGGGAGAAAGTGTCAGGACTGGAGTCATGTTTTCCCTCATGTTAAGTGTTTGTGAGCAGTGCTTTCCGCTGAGTTTTGAATCAACTGTAACCAGGCAATCGCTGCTCCGTTCAGGCAGGTGAACAGTGAGTTACAATAGTCTTGGCGGGAGAAAATGATGTCCTGGTGACCATTGAAATTGCAGCTGTGGTTCTCTCCTTATTTATTAACAGAGGAACCTGGTCCTGTTAGCCCAAAATAACTGCTTGAGGGTGTTACCAAGATCACTGCTGAGTGGTGAGACCTGCCTGTACTTTCAATGGCCCTGATTGCATCGGTTATACTCCTATTCCTTCTAACCTCTTCAGTGCTGCAGTTCTCCACCCACTCATCCCCAGACTGTTCAGTGATGACGTGTGCTACTGATTCTACGGCCACTTTAAGCCGTGTTTTATTTTTATATTACTCAAGTTTTTGTGCTTTTGGATTAATCCTGTTTCCTTGTCCTTCAGGTCCACTACTTCCTCCCTGCTCTGCTTCACTCTGCTTTGCTTCTCCTGCCATCGGCTTCCTTACCAGCCTCTTTCTCACCTGTTCAGCCGCCCTCAGTCTGCTGCCTTCATTCCCCTCAATCTCTTCCAATAACCCATTCTTAACCTTTCCCTAATTGAGTCTCAATTTTTGCTTGTAAAACCACTAAAGTAAAACAAAATGAATAAATACAACTGGATTTATAATCAGGTTAAATAAAACAAAGTAAGACCTCACATTCTTTCAGCTTAAACAGAAATTACTTATCAAATCTTTCTATATGTCCTTTTTTTAAAGGCCAATGCAGTGACAGAGAACATAAGCAACTTCTCATTTATAGCTAACGCTGATCATTGCTCTCACTGGGTGTAGAGACTGTCACTGGCAGTAGATCTTATCAGCAGAAGCTAATTAATGTTAATTCCATAGAGCTCTGCTGACACTTCAGTCTGTCTGTTAATGTTCTTTCTCCAAGCTGCTAACTTGTTTGAGTAAAAAGACAAATCACTTTCTGAATGTCAGTGAGCTGCAACAGAACAATCACTCTTGTCTAAGACAAATGATCAGCTAATGGCAGAATGTTAAAAACAGCCAAGTCCCAGTTCCACTTTTTATTCATTGAATCAATAGTTTTAACTAATTATTATCCTCAGCGCTCTGGAGCAGGAAGTCAGTCTGTTCCCACTGTTACTCCACTGTGTCAGAACAATCAGTTTCAATCAATATTTTGTGTCTTCTGCTGCTCATTGTATCTACAGGTTGTGTGGCTAAACCTAGAGACACTCATTAAGGGATTCAAAAGGATTCATATATGAGTTAATTTGATTCTGGGTTAAATGCAATGCTCCTAAACACTAGATCTACATGCAAACACAGTTTCATTCTAACATTGATTTAGGATTTTTCACCCACTCATCCTTGCAGGATACTTCATATCTGAGATCAACCCAAATGTTTTCAATGATGTTCTTGCTGCTGATTGCAGCTTAAAAAAGCTTTAGCTTTCACTTTCTAGACTGACCGTGAGACATTTGCATTCAGAATTCAGTGTTATTTTAGTGGAATCCGTGACATTTCGGGCAGGGGAACATGCAGGCTGGAAGCACTTTGATGTCCTTCAACATGCCACATGCCAACTTTTTGCTCACAAATCCAGTTTTTTTTTTATTGTTATTTGTCATTCAAAATAAGGAAGTTAGTAGGTTATTAGCATTTGAAGAAAGGCTCATTTTTGTTTGTTGGCTGCAGGGGCTGTTTTCACATTTCACAGCATACAACTGTATGAAAAACATCCATCTCCTCCATGTGTGTTTTCTCTTTTTTTCCTTTTCCCCCATTCAGCTCCCCATCTATCCATCCATTCGCAGTTACATTCACATCCACATTAAGCGCCTCCACTCTCTCCCTTTCATCCTTATTTTCCTCTCTGATCTCACCCAGGCCGGGGCCATTAAAGTGAGGAGCTGCCAACTCTGAAAGAAAATGTCATTAGTGAAATATATTTGACACAGCTTTGCTATCACACAAACCCCAACAGAAATTAATTCTAACTCTATTTTCTGCTCATTTTTTGGTGACCAGAGAACAAAGCAGTTGAACTTTTCTCATATATACCAACAAGAGTGGAGATTATTATAAACCACATCCTGCATTCACACCTGAACAATGTCTGTCTCTTTTCAGAATAAGGATACATTTACATTTGTAAGCATGTCTGGATTAAAGTACCAGGGGGCTGAGGGGCAAAAATGAGCTGCCGTCACCTTCCTCCATTTTCTGTGCATCATCAATGATCCCCATCTCCTTCAAGTACGGTATGCACAGCAGTTCACACAATGCAGTTTAATTACATTTTTACCTAAAGCTCCAGAAACCAGCTTCAAACTAAAGATGATAAAGTACATTTACCTACATGGAACTCTGTACTTCTTTGTGACAGCCTCTTTCCATTAAATGACGGATTTCAATACGATTCCTCTCCCTTTTGGTTGTGCAGCATTGTGGTTGTGTGGTTGTACTGGTTTTATTTCAGATTCATTATGTGTTACTAGTATTTAAAGTAAGAAACAAACAAATTTTCAAATATGCTGTGGATGGAAATCCACAGGGCCGTGCCGCAATTTTGATGGAGTGGCCAAACTGCATTACCAAACCTTCCGTGTTTATCATGTGCTGCACGCCGGCCGAAAGTATTTTTCTGCACACAATCATAGGGAAAGGCTGGAAAATGGTGAATACATTTTTCTGACCATTACAGGCCCTGCAAAAATGACTATATAATCACAATTTGACCCATTCAGTCCAATAATATTTGGAAAGTAATATTACTACTTTCTAGTCCAGTTGGAGTACTCTAGTCCATACATTTGCAGTAGATTGACATTTACATATGCACACTACTACTGAGCACGCTTAGTGTTGCCCTTGTAATGTAGTGGCTGCGAGGGGGAGCGTTCCTATGTTCCCCGGGTCCTATGTTCCCCAGGTCCTATGTTTCCCGCTTTGTATGGGACTGGGGAACAAAGAACCCTTTTTCTAAAAAAGGGTCCTATGTTCCCCGTTTTTCCCCAAAAGGGTCCTATGTTCCCCAGTATGTATTGCGACCGGGGAACATAGGACCCTTTTTAGGAAAAACAGGGAACATAGGACCTGGGGAACATAGGGATGACCCCCTGCGAGGTCTGTCTGTGCAGACTTGGACTTGATGAAATCAGCGTCATGAGGATCCTAGTGGACCCTCACATACCGACGGATGCAGATAGTATACAGTAAGACTCCCATAAGTTGCACACGCTCTCACCCAACCTAACTGAGGAGGACACTAACTCATATGCTCTATGGGTCCAAACTTGCAAAAGCGTGTGGAACATCATCTCATGGTAGATGCTTTTTATTGCCATCTGTGCCCTGAGCATCTTTCATTTGAATGAATGAGGGGCTAACTTCTGTGCAGATGTCCAGTTCTCCTGAACACATCTTTGACTTAAACATGCACATTCACACAGTATGACAATTATCTTGATCTTATCTTTTATTTGTAAATGGAGGATTCATCGTGTTGGCAGTGTACCACCACCCCATTGTCAGTTGAGTAGTGTAAACACTGTATGTAGTTTAATGGAGGAATGTTTATCATGGGTCTGCACGGTGGCTCGGTTGTTAGCACCGACGTCTCACAGCTAGAAGATCACTGGTTTGCGTCCAGGCCTGCGAGTTTGTGGAGTCTGCATGTTCTCCCTGTGTATGTGTGGGTTTCCACCGGGTACTCCAGCTTCCTCCCACAGTTCAAAAACATGCTGAGGTTAATTGGTGATTCTGAATTGTCCGTAGGTGTGAATGTGAGTGTGCTTGATTGTCCGTCTCTATGTGTAGCCCTGCGATAGACTCGCGACCTGTCCAGGGTGTCCCCACTCGAGTCGGGTGGGATAGGTCCAGCCCCCCCGCAACCCTACAGAGGATTAAGCGGTGTATAGATAATGGATAGATGGTTGTGTATCATGTCAAGAATAGTATTATATAGTTAGTTTAGCATGTTAGCATGCTAATGTTTGCAAGGACTCAATCTGATGTATAGCTGTGGAGATGGTAAAGTCATTATTTCTCATCATTATTTAAACAAAAACCAAACCACTGAGCAAAGTAAAATGCACAACTGGTGAAGGTCAAAGGAACATAGTTATTACAGTTCCTTCTCGTGGAACCACGAATGTCTATATCAGATTTTAGAACAATTCGTATGAAAGTTGTGAATATATCTCAGTCTGAACCAAAGTGAAGTATTGACAAATGGACCAACATCGGCTGCAAACAAGCTCCCCTATTTTTGCATTATAAAGTATTACACCAGATTTATTTATTTATGCCACAACTGGCACACTATTAACAACTCTGAAGTCACACCAGTTCTATCATATTGTACTGACCTTTCTTGGCTCTGTCCTAAAGAACTATCTCCATGCTACCATTTGCTCATTTTAGCTCAGCAGATGGGGGTTGCTGTGATAAGACCCCTATTAGCCATCCCATTCTGCAGCAGCTTGTGCAAGTAGTAAAGCTACAAACATGAACAGACAAACACCATTTGCAACCATGCATGAGTTCGGGTGTGTTCTGGTTTACAGGTATGTTCAGCTGACGTGTAGGAAACTGCAGAACTTTAAGCAGAGTACATGTAGTTCTGGTAACACAAGTCTTCTTTTTTCATTGGTGATTAAAGTAAACTTCTGCCACACTGATACAGTGACATGTGGGGTTTTTGCCACAGATAGTAAGTGATGACAGCAGGTGAGGGTTCACCTAAATCCAACATTTTTGCACCAACAACTGAGTAAACATTTCTCATTCCATTTCATTTCTCTGGACACTTAAAATGAGCTGAGCACTAGTTGAGTAAAGTAA